>JAOXNV010024900.1:0-15314 GCA_028565915.1 Momotus momota
TACACATATATATATATATACATACATATGCCTCCTTCTGTCTTTCTCTCACTAGATACGCGTGTGTCTGTATGAATGAACGAGAGAAATGCGTAGAAGTTACACATATTTCTGAAGCATATGCGACACATACGTACGTGGGTGTCTGCAGGTACAAACACATATATATATATATAACTCTCTCTACCAATATAAATATAAATACATGCATATATATGTCAGTCGAAGTCTACTTTCACATGGACTCACCCTATATACACGCATACGCATATATCTGTATCGTTGTATTTAGATGTACCTATATATATATATATATCACGTATGCACATATATATGTTTCACGTGTTCACCTATATAGGTATACCTGAATACAAATGCGTATACATCCATGTTTATATGTATATATGTGTATAATTCCGTATGCTTGTGCATGAAAGCGTGTATGCGTCTATACGTGTATATATAAAATATGTGTATATAAACGTATATGAATGTATGGATCTGTACGTGTATGACCACATACATATACATCTGTACATGCATATATATACTCATGTGTAGACAACCGACTGTATATACACATGTATGTATACATACGGACGCACATGTATATGTATGTGCAGACACACATATACACATATACATACATATATATATATATATATAAGTATATGTATACAGGCAACCGTAGACACGGGAACTCTCGCTTTCTTCTCGAGGCTGCTGTTCGTCGTTTTTTTACGTCTCTATACGACAGGAAGGAGAACTGCATTTGTGGGTCGGAGACAGCGGGACAACGGCGCGGTTTCTGCTGCCTCTTGTCGCCTTTCTGCTGTCGCTACACTACAACCACCAGCGCCTTCTTGCTGCCGCTGGAGCCCCACGCGAGGAGCAGCAGGAGGAGGAAGAGGCGGAGAAACAGCAGCCACAGAGAACGGAGGTAGCAGGAGAAAGCAAACGCGAGGAAGAACGGAAGAAAGAAGAAGACATTTCGTGGAGAACGTTGCTGCCGAAAGGGCAGCAGGTGCCTCCTCGTGGAACAGCAGCAGCAGTAGTTGATAACGTGTGCTCTGGCACAGCAGCAGCAGCAGGAGGAAGAAGAGGAGAACAGACGCGTCACGCCGGTGAAGCAGCAGCTGCAGCAGTGGACGACGAAGACCCAGAAGCAGCTCTCCCGGAAAGAGGCAGTCGAGCGTCGCGAAAGTCTGAGCGAAGAGGAGGACGCAGAGGAGGAGGAGGAGGACCAGCAGCAGCAGCAGACACCTTTGAAAGAGACACAGGCGAAGGAAGGAGCGGTGGAAGAGAAGGAGGAGGAGGAGGAGCAGCAGGAGGAGGAAGAGGAGAACGGTTTTTGTGGTTGAAAGCAGCAGCAGCAGGCCAGCAGCTGCAGTCTTCAGCAGAAAGAGGGGGAAGCAGCGTCGCGGTTCGCCGCATTATTTTGGACGGAGGCGAACAGCTGCGGCGCCGGCCGATGCGCGAACTTGCTGCTGCTGTGATGAAGGCAATTCCTTGTCAAATACATTTTCTGCAGCAGCATGGCTGCTTGCCCCTGGCGCTGGAGCCGGTAAACTTCATTCCACAAGTAGGAGAGAAGGCGAGGCTACACCAGCAGCAACACCAGCAGCAGGCTGCGCACATACAGCAGCAGCAGGTGCTGCAACGGGAGAAGGAGCATGGACCTCGAGGGGACGCAGGGTGCGATCGGCAACAGACGCGGCAGCACGAGCGACTGCAAGAGCACCAGCTGCAGCGGCTGCAGCAGGTGCTGTCGAAGCCGCAGCACGAGGCGCAGCAGCAAGAGAAGAAGCAGCAGCTCCTGCAGCAGGAGGTAGAGCAGCAGCAGGGGAAGAAGAAGCAGCAGCAGCAAAGTGCGCTTTTGTGTGATCTGGGGTGTTGTGGAGAGGCGAATGGTGACGCAACAGAGACGGCGGAGATGGCAAGGAGCAGGAGAGGGGAGACGGCGAGACAGGCGTGTCACTGGGAAGAAGCGTCAGAAGGACCGAAGAAAGGCGAGGGGGAAGCACAAGCGCAGGAGGAAGCAGAAGAAGGAGGAGAAGAGAAAAATGAGGAGGAGAATGGAGAGAGAGAACCAACAGCTGCAGCAGCAGCAAAAACTCTCCCGCTGACAAAACGCTATCGAATGCTGCTGCAGCAAATCTTCGCCCCGTCCCCGCTCTGGAGGGTCGACGGGGCCGACAGCAGCCAGTTCGTCTCTGCACTGCTCCTGGTCGCGCCCTTGGCGCCCTACAACGTGAAGCTGCTTGTCCAGCAGCAGCAGCGACAGCAGCAGCAGCACCAGCAACAGCAACAGCAGCAGCAGCACCAGCTGCAGCAACAACAGCAGCATCGACAGCAACAGCACCAGCAGCAGCACGAGGAGGAGCAACAGCAGCAGCAGGAGCATGAGGAACTTTGTCATTCTCTACGCACGGGCGAGTCTCTGTGTCCTGTTGCTGCTGCAGCGGCGTCAACGGAGGGAGGCGAAGGCGACGTGGCATCTAGTTACGAGCCGACACATGCGCGCGCGCCACAACATGAGAAGCGCTCGAGTGCCGCGGCGGAGACAGGACAGCGGCTTTCCCCTTTCTTCTCTTGTGCCACGCCTGTCTCTGTCTCTCTCCACGCCGCTTCGTCCACGTCTCCCCACACCTTTCCCGAGCAGCCGTTTGCTGCTTCTTCCTCTGGCTGTGCTCCTGTGTCTCCCTGCGCTGATCCTTTGGGCATCGCCTCTTCAACGGGGTCTCTACCCTCCTCTTCAACTTTTTCTCCTTCCTCTCCCCCTCCTCGTCGTCCCTGCTCTTCTTCTTCTGGCACATCTTCTCGCCCTGCTCCTGCTCCTGCTAAGAGTTGTTCTGGCTGCCTCCAGCCGTGCTGCGCGCACGGAACCAGCAGCAGCAGCAGTTCCGAGGAGCTGCCAGCTCGTTCGTACGTCAGCCTGACCTGTGGGGTAATGCAGCAGTGGGGCTTCCACGCAGCAGCAGCAGGGCGGGGTGTGTATACTGTGCGGAGTTGCTGGGAGCTGCCTGCAGCTGCAGCAGGAGCAGCCGGGGGCCACGAAGGCGGAGGACGAGGACGGCGTCCAAGTCGTGCAAAAGAAGAAGAGGGAGAAGAAAACGCGGGGAAGAAGGAGGAAGCGAGACACGTCGAAAAAATCGGAGAGCACCATATCAGAGGCACGGGAGAAGCACACGCCAAAGAAGGAGAACAAGACGGAAGAGAGCTGCCTATCCACGAACAGAAAGGGACAAGTGCACCAGGGGAAGGAAGAAAAAACGCTGCTTGTCAAGTGGTAAAAATCAGCCAGCAGCAGCAGCAGCTGAGGGGCCCTTCAGAGCACCGTCGCTGCGACGAACGCGAAAGCCCCTCCGAAGAAGAACGAGAGAGAAGTGAACGGGAAGAGAAGAGAGACGGAGAGAAAATAGGAGGAGGACAGGAAGACGATAAAGGAGAGGACGAGGAAGAAGAAATAGAAGATGACGAGAATGCAGCGGCCTGCGGTGACGCATTATTGCAGCGCTTCGTTGTTGAAGCAGACGCAACGGCAGCGTCGTACTTCTTCGCAATGGCGGCTACAGCAGGGGGCCGGGTGCACGTCAACATGAACAGGTAAGAAACATCGCAGCAGTCACAGCAACAGCAGCAGCAGGCACAGCAACAGCAGCAGCAGGCGCAGCAACAGCAGCCACAGCAGCCACAGCAGCAGTCACAGCACCCACAGCAGCAACTACAGCGGCAGCAACAGCAGCAGCAACAGCCACAGCGACGGCAACAGCAGCAGTGGCAGTTGCGGAGGCAGCAGTCAACGCAGGGGCTGCACCAGCCCGTCAGCCGGGCAGCAGCAGTCGCAGGGAAGAGGCAGTCGCACAAGAGCAGCAAGGAGCAACAAACGACAATGGCAGAGACAGGAGCAGCAAGAGATTGGCGGCACTCCGAGGTTGCAGGAGGAACGGGGCGGCAGCAATAAAAACGAATTTAGCACCAACTGTTGACTTGCTGCTTTTCCAGAATTTTGCGTTCTCCTGTAGTAGGTACATGCGCGCCTCGAACGCTTCCGGTTACATGCGTCGGCATCTTCTCTCTGCACATGCCGGTGTACGTATCTCCCTCCCTCTGTGTCTCACTGTAGACTTCCCTCCGCGTCTCTACCCTTCATTCACATATATATATATATATATATATATATTGCTTCCACTTTCTATATCAACCTTCATAACTAATCTATTTATCTCTCTCGGTGACTGCCTATCTCTCTGTCTATATCTTATGCCCTCTCTATATATACGTATATATATATGTGTATACACATAAGTATCTTATTCTCTCCATGTATACCCATACATATATGTATGAATACGTATGTGTCTCGTTCATTATCTCTATCTGTGTCCATATACCCATACATATGTATCTGTCCTGTTCCCCCTCCCTCTTTCTAAATATCTGTCTCTCTGTGTATCTAAACATATATACATATATCTCTACAGATATACATATATATCATTCTCTTTACATAGGCCCACACATATATACACAGGTGCCGCTGCTGCGCCTGGTATATAGACAATGCATGCAGCCACAGACGTTCGAAGTCGATTTGGAGAAGACGATCGCGAAGCGGCTGTGGCCAAGCGGAACGCAACGCAGCAAATGCTGCTGTTGCTATTGCTCCCGCTGGTGCACGTGCTAGTACTTCTGCTGCTGCTGTTGCTAGTTCTGTTGCTGCTGCTGCTAGTGGTAGTGCTGCTGTTGCTGCTAGTGCTGCTGCTGCTGGCGGTGCTAGTGCTAGTGCTGCTGCTGGTGCTAATGGCGCTGCTACGACTGCTGCTGCTGTTGCCAGTGATGGTCCTGCTGCTGCTGCTGCTGCCAGTGGTGGTCCTGCTGCTGCTGCTTGTGCTAGTGCTGCTGCTGCTAGTCCTAATGCTGCATCTCCTGCTGGAGGTGCTCCTGTTGCTGCTGCTAGTGCTGCTGCTGCCTGTACTGTCGCTCCTACCTTTGCTACTTTGCTAGTTCTGCTGCTACTTGTGCACTTGCTGCTGTTGATGTTGCAACCGCTCGTTCTGCGGCTGCTGCTGCTGGTGTTGCCGTTGCTGCTCCTGCCGGTGGTGTTGCTGGTGCGGCTGCTGGTGCTACTGAAGCGAGTGCTGCCGCTTTGTGTGGGGCGGTGCTGCTTGTGCTACTGCTGCTGGAACTGCTGCTGCTGGGGTTGCTGCTTGTGGTGCTGCTGCTGCTGCGCGTGCTTGTGCTGCTGGTGTCGCTGCGTGTCTGCTTTTCCTTTATCTGGCAACGTTGCCACTGCCGCTCTGGCGACGCTGCTGCTCGTTGCCTTCTTGTTTTTTTTGCTCTTGCTGCTCCTGCGGCGGCGGCGCTGCGGGGACCGCCTGTGCTCTTTCGCTGCTACTACTGTACACGAGCGCTTCTTGCTGCTGCTGCTGCTGCGGCACAGCAGCGTGCCTGCTGGTGCCATTCCTGCCGGTGCTTTTGCTGCCGGCGCTGTTACTACCGTTGCCGCTAGTGGCGTTGCTGCTGCTGCTGGTGCTTCCTTTCTGCTGCACGCGTTGTTGCTGTGACTCCTGCAGTGCTGCTGCTTCTCTTCTTTCTGCTGCTGCAGCGCGGATCCCCTGCAGAAGGACGTGCAATTTTCTCTGCTGCTCCGCCGGCTGGGCTGTCGCGTGTGGCAGAGTAGAAGGTGCCCGCATAAACGTTTTACCCCGGGGGTTAGAAAACATCTTCTACTTCCCAAGCAGCGGCCGTCTTCTTTTCCTTCCCCTTTCTCTTCTTGTGGCCCTCCTTCTTGTTCTTCGGACTCTTCTCCTTCCACGTCTTCTTCTTGCATCTCTGCGGGTTGCTCCCTGCGAAATTCGTCACTTTCGTGTCCTGCTGCGTCTCGGGCGTCACTTCCTTTCCTTTCTCCTTCTTCTCCTTCTGCCTGGATTTCCTCTTCTTCTCCTTCCTGTGCGGAGTGCTGCCGGTGGGAGAAGCATTTGTGGATTTCTGTTGAAGGACCGCCGCAGGGGCTTCTGCTCCCGTGCATGCGGTCGCATATCTTCAATATCAGCGGACGAGACGGAGGAGAGGGAGAAACTGCAGCCCCCATACGCGAAGAAGTCTTCGAAGAAGAAGAGGGGGCGAGCCAGGCAGGAGAAGCGAAACGGGACAGGGAGACAGCAGAAAAAGGACAGAAAAGAGAAACGGAAGAGGGCGACGATGCCAAAGAAGAAAACGACGAGGCAAAAAGAGAAGCCCCGCGTCAAACAGCAAAGCACACAACAGCAGCAGAAGAGGAAGAGCCACGTCTAGGGCAGGCAGGCGAGAAACAGCGAGCGGCAGCAGAAGCAGCAGGAGCTGCAGAGGCCGTGCAGCAGCAACTGGGAAAGACAAGGGGAAGAGAAGAGGAGAAGAAAAGGAAAGACGGGGAGGAAGGAGCAGGGAGCTACGGTCTGAAAAAGTCGAAGTTATGCAGCAGTGTTGCCAGGGAAGGAGGAGGCGAGGCCGCCGAGACGCAGCAGCAGGCGAAGACAGCAGGCCAGTCAGTAACGACTGAGACAGCAGCAGCAGCAGCAGCACCGGGGGTTCTTCGAGGGAGACACGGGGACGCGGAAAGAGACGGCGGCAGCGGCTTTGCGGCAGCAGCAGGAGCCGCAGCCGCCTCAGGAGCGCCTGCAGCATGCAGCACCAGCACCGTGAGAGCCGCTGGTTCAGCTGCTGAAGAAGCAGCTGCCACACAGAGGCCGCAGGAAGCAGCAGACCGGAGACAGGCAGTGGGGAGGAGAACGCCAGCCCGCTGCAGCAGTCTCGCACGACGAAAGACGGCAAAAGGCTACTGTGGCCACCCCGCACTAGGCATAGGAATAGAAAATGCTGTGTCCTACGCGGTACTAACAGCAGCAACAGCAGGGGAAAGGACCAAGGTACTCCACGTAGACTTAAACTGCATGCAAGACTGCTTCATGACGCTTGCTGCTGTTGTAGCCGCGGCACTTCACGCAGACACTGCCAGGCAGCGCTTTTCAAACGGAAACGAAAAAAGGCGTGCAATAGCAGCAGAACTTGCAGAAGCAGCACCCGCAGCAGCAGCCGCAACAGGATCCGCAGCAGCAGCCTCAACAGGACCCGCAGCAACAACCGCAACAGGACCCGCAGGAGCAGTAGCAGGACCCGCAGCAGCAGGACCCGCAGCTGCCCGCAGAAACTCGGGCGAGGACGCAGCCGCCAAAGCAGCGGCGGCCGCTCGAGCTCCAGCCGCAGCAGCAGCAGCGGGCGAGACAGGACCCGCAGCGGCAGCAACTGAAGCGAGACGCACCGTAGGGTCACGGACGCCGACCTGGGCCGCAGCAGCAGGCACGGCGGCAGCAGCAGGAGCAGCAGAAGCAGAAATCTCAGCAGCAACAGCAGCCGCAGACACAGGAGAAAGTGCAGCAGCAACAGCAGCAGGAGGCGAAGAACAAAGTGCTGCAGCAGGAGCGGCACGCACACCAGCTGTTGGTACCGCAGCAGAAGCGTTCAGAGGAAGAGGACAGGAAGAAGTCGCGAGGACCATAGCAGCAGAAGAAGGGGATGCCGATGGGGCAGCAGCAGCAATAGCAGGAGCTGTGACACAAAGTTGTTATCGCAGAGAGAAAGGTTGCTGCTACTCTCGTGGCAACGAAGCGGTCCGAATTGCTGGCCTGCGGACTGCGAGGTTAAAGGAAAGCAACCGCGTAGCTGCGATGGTGGAAGGGCTACGGGCATGTGGCTGCGCCGTCCGAGAAGAAGAAGACGCTATCGTGATTTTCCTTACCCCGTCTCACACGCAACAGCAACAGCAGCATCAGCAGCCGCAGCAACAGCTCCCGCAGCAGCAGGAGCAACAACAGCTCCCGCAGCAGCAGCAGCAGGAGCAGGAACACCAGCAAAAGAAGTGTTGGTGCGGTGCCGGAGAGGCCGAGAAAGGAGCTGCAGCAGCAGCAGGAGCCTGCAGCCTTTTTGCTTGGAGAAGTGACGGCGGGGGCAACAGAAACACGTGCAGCATAAGCGAGGAAGCGAGGAGCTGCGTCGGGCAGACGAGAGGCTACATCGAGAGTAGGAGTCGTAGTAATAGTGAGAAAAGAGAGAGACGTGGAGGAAGAACGGGAGGAGGAGAAAACTCCAGCACACAGCAACAGCAGCAGCTGCTGTTGCAGCAGCAGCAAAGGCACGCAATTTGTACGCGCAATTCACGCAGGCAGAGCAGCACGTGCGAGCGCCGATTGCTCTGTTCTCGTCTTACGCTGCAATACCCTTTCAAGGCGACTGCTGCAGCAACACAGCAGCACCTCTGCAGCAGCAACACCAGCAGCAGCAACACCAGCAGCAGCAACACCAGCAGCAGCAACAGGAGCAGCAGCAACAGCAGGGGCTGCAGCAGCAGCGGCAAGAAGGAGAACAGCAGCCGGAACACTCGTGGCGACAGCAGCAGCAGAAAGAAGGAGACCAGGGGGAGCAGCGGCGGCTTTATCGAGATAGATACGCAGGCAGACCACCGCATTGCAATGAGCTTTGCCGTCCTTTCGCTTCTAAGAAGTGACCTCGCCATTTCTTCTGTAGGTGGTCAGTAGCAGGCTCTGAAAAGAGCACTGCCCTACGTGACTCTCTCTGTCTCCCTGTCTCTCCCCCTCTCTCAACACAGGCGCATTTGTCTATTCTTACCCCTACATATATATATATATATATATATATATATATATATATATATACACGCATATACGTATGCCAGCGCACACTTACGTATGGATATATATACATATATTTATACACCTACGTGAATAGTTCACAAGCCAACATATACGCATATATCTATGCGTATATGAGTTGAATTTTCTAGAGGATACACACGTACGTTGGGTGTACTCGAGTTCTTCTCTCTTTATATGTATTACCATTAATATATACATGTAGAGAGGGAAATATAGGTGCATGCAATATGTGCTTGCCCGGTGGGTAGCAGCTGGACACACACGTGTGTGTATGTGGCCATGCGCAGTGACTAAAACAGCGTCATACAGCCGCATAAGGAACCCGGGAGTCCAGGCGTAGGTGCGCTTTCCTCTGTCTGTCTGCGCTTTCCTCTGTCTATCTTCCATTTTCTGTCGTCTTCGTCTATTCTCATTTCGTCCTCTCTATTTTTGTCTCGATGTCCTTTTCTCGTGCTTCTCTTCTTCGTCTCTGTGTTGCGTTGTTCTCTGTCTCTATGTCTTCCACACTTTCTTTTCTTCCTGGCTTTCCTTCCCCCTCTCGCTTACGCCCTTTGCACCGGTAGTACGTGCTGCTGCTGCTGCTTTCGCTTCGTGCTGCTGGTGCGAAGCAGTTTCGACGCGTGATGCGCCGCCGAGCTCGTGCTGCTGTGGCACGCCCGGGAAGAAGGCGTGGAGCTTCTCTGTGTTGCAGTGTCCTCTTCTGCTGAGGGTTCTCCTGCTGCTGTTGTCCCTCCCGCTTCTCCTGTTGCTGCCTCTGTCTCTGCCCTGGCTGCTGGTTTCCCTCCTCCTCTAATTGCTGTTCGAAATTGCAGTGACGAATGCTGCTGCTGCTTCTCCTGCTGCTGGGACTCCGACTGCAACTACAACTGCCGCTGCTGCTGCTGCCGGTGTCGCAGCTGGTGCTGGTGCTCTTCTCTTGCTCTTGGCGCTGCTGATCTCCTCTTGTTCTTGGTGCTGCTAAACAGCAACTGCAACTGCTGCTGGCTCTATTGCGGCTGCTGCAACACTGCAACTGAAACTGCTGCTGTTGCTGCTGCTGTGGGTGCAGTGGCATTGCGTCAATAAAACCTTCGAGGACTTCTGGTGGATCTGCCACACACACCTCCCCGTGCAGCTTCGCCCTGTTTCGTCACACAGCAACGCAACAGCAGCAGCAGAAACGGCAGCCTCGACGCCTTCAGCAGCAGCGTTTCCCAAAGCATCCCCAGCAGCAGCATCGCCAGAAGCAGCACCGCCAGCAGCAGCCTCGCCAGCAGCAGCCTCGCCAGCAGCAGCATCGCCAGCAGCAGCGTTTCGAGCACCAGCAGCAGCTTTAAGCGCAGTACCTTGTGGAGCAGCAGGAGCGCCTCGAGCAGCAGCAGCGGCCTCTCCAGCAGCAGCGTTTGCCAACGCAGCAGCAGGAGCCTCGCCAGCAGCAGCGTGTCCTACAACAGCATCTGCCGCAGCAGCAGCAGCTTCAAGAGGAGTACCGGGTAAAACAGGAGGAGCGTCTCAAGCAGCAGTACGGTATCGAGCCACAGCGGTTTCCCCAGCAGCAGCAACAGCCTTCCACGCAGCAGGACGAGGAGGAGCAGCAGCCTTCAACAAAGCAGCATATTCGACAGCAGCAGGAGCACGCCCAGCAGGAACCGCAGCATCTTTAGAAGCAGCGGCATCTGTAGCAGCAGTTACAGCAGCAGCAGCAGTACCGTCGTCTCAGGCAGCAGCAACAGCAGCAGGAAGAAGCGTTAAAGCAGCAGCGGCCGGGGTCGGAGAGGGAGACGGAAGAGGAGAAGAAGAAAAAGCTGGTCTGTCTCTAAGAAGTGAAGAGAGACGCAGGGCGTTTGTGCCGCTGCATCCGCGGCTGCTTCGACTTGCGCTTCCTTATGAAAAGGCATCCCCAGGTATTGCTTACGTACAGGTTCCAGATAGAGACATTCTTTTTTTTTTCAAATGGTTTGTTTCTCTCTCTGCCGGCCTCGCGTCTCGCTCCGTGCGCGTCTCCTTGTCTCTCTCTTCTAAACTCTCTGCATATCTTTCAGTGACGTTACGCAGCCCGTCCTTCTACCTGACTACTTGGACAGCTTATATACTTGTATATCTGTGTGTATATATGTGCATTTGTTGACTACATACATATACGACTGTATATACATATATTTGCATAGATACAGACAGAAACACAGAGACAGAAACACACAACGCCACAGAAGTCTTTGTATGAACTTGTGAAAATGTATTGGTGGGACTGTACACAGGGAATATTACTGCCAAGCCAGCCGTTCTCGCCTTCTCTTATATGTGTATGTGTAGGGGTGACGCAGACAGACAAGCCTACGTGCCTTTTCTTTGGTGAAAGAGAGAAGTGTACATACATGCATATATATATATATATATATGTGGGAGTATATGCAAACGCAGATAAACAGGCCACCATGATACCTATATATATATATATATATATATATATAAGTATGCCTGTATGCAGATATGGAGGCCTACATGCCTTTTCTCCTGTGAGAGAGAGAATTGTACGTACATACGTGTAAACATCCATTATAGATATGGAGGAGTACACGCAAACGCAGATGGAGAGGCCACCACGAGAAAAAGAAGCATACATATATATACGTGTGTATACATATATATACATATATATATATATATATATATATATATATGTGTGTAAGGATGTATACGCGTTTGGAGATAGAGAGGCCTACATGCCTTTTCTTGTGTGAGAGGGAAGCTTTCTTGTTTCTCTGTGCACACACTGCTACAAAAACGAGGAAGTCTTCTTCTCCGTACATTCCTTCAACGAGGGAAGTCGTTTTCTTCGTACATTCCGATGAATATATTTGTCCCCCCCACACGAGCATCTGCTGAAGGGTGTCGCTGCATGCGTCTGTGTGTCTGCGTATGTCTCTCTGTGTATATGTGTGTGGCTGTCTCTCTGACTGGCGACCTCCCCGTCTTGCCGTCTCCGTATCTTCCTCGCTGTATGTTTCGTGCCGTGAGAACGTCTGTGGGCAGCACCGCCGTCCTCTCCAACAACCTTCACATGCACCACACAGAGAAAACGCAATATCAGCGTCTCAAATAAATATATATATATATATGTGTAAGCATGCATATATGTGTATGTGTGTATATGTATATATGTGTATACTTACGTGTATGGACGTGCATATCTATTTGCGGATATACGTGTTTACGTACATTTTTATAAACTACGTGACATTACACAGGACGTCACGGCTTCTACAACGCAGTCGTCTGGGGACGCCTTCTCTTTCTATGTATATCTCTCTCTATATATATATCTCTGGATGTATATATATATATATATATATGTAAATGTGTATTGCGTCGGTATATATATATATGCAGTTGCCTACATATATAAATATATATACCTATATATAAATAAATATATATATATAGATATATGTATGTAAGTGTGCATTTGCCTCGGCATTTATATACGTATTGATATAAATATGTGTAGTTGCCCATACATATATATACACATGTAAATGTGTATTTGTCTGTGTGTATATATATATATATAAATACAGATATGTAGATATATGTAGTTGCCTATAGGTGTATATATATCTGGGCGCTGTTAAATTTCAGATACCGTCCCGCTGGTGCGGGAGGAGTGCAGCAGGAGCAGCAGCAGCAGACGTGCTGCTTGTGGAATGTCGCTTCTTTGCAATGGAGGAGACAGCAGCTGTTGGGATTCTCCTTATCCGGTGTCTGTACAGCCGCGGTCGTGCGGCGGCGAGTCTACGGTGTACGTACACCGCAGTGCGAAGAGACTTCGTTTGATTTTGGTGGGGATGCGTGGTATCGGGAAGAGCTTTCTGGGCAGGGCCGTAGCGGAAGAGAGAAGGTGGGAGTTTATCGATATTGACAGCGTCATTGAGGCCTGGCTGCAATATGAAGAGAGCCGAGGAAGATGTGCCTGCAGAAGTCAAGGGCCACGACAGCAGCAGCTGCAGCGCGAGGTGCACGCCCGCCGCAGGGCAGCAGTGGGGAGGGGAGAACCCGAGGCAGCGGCAGCAGTAGCAGCAGCAACAGATGTCCGAGAGACAAGGAAATCTGCTGCGGCAAGAGATACGGGCCGAGAGGAAGAAGTGGAGAGAACAGCAGAAAGGAGACGAGGAAGCAAGACGCCGGAAGAAAGTCGAAGAGGAGTCCACGCGGAGACAGCAGCAGGCTGCGGAAAGCGAGAAAATGCGGAGGCGGACCAAGAAGAAGGGGGACAGAGACGAGACAGTAGTGGGCGACGATTTCTTGCGTGCCTCCCTGCTGTGGGGTGTGAGGATTCTCCGGATGTTGCCTGCAGCGTTGAGAAGCGCACGAGCGACGCCTGCAGGGAGGCGGCACGGATGGAGCAGGACTCCACCAACAAGGAGCCGCAGACAGCAGCAGCAGCAGGGCAGACGGCGGCCAACCTGCGGAGACAGCAGCAGCAGCAATGGCAGCAGGCCCAGCAGCGGAAAAACTACGGGGCGTCATTTATCTGGCAGGATGAGGCAAACGGTGAAGAGCCGAAGCACCCGCGAGACAGGCGTATAGAGGGACACGAGACAACGGCCGAGACGCCGCCCGAGACGCCGCCGTGCTTTCCTCGACTGCAGGCGTTCGTGGAGACGCGCGGCTTCCCTCTCTTCCGAAAAGTAGAAACCGCTGTGCTGCGCTTTCTTCTTGACAAACCAACACCTATAGCTGCGGGTGCCGCCGTCTCCCAAGCAGCAGCTCCCGCAGCTGCAACAGCAGCACCAGCTCCCGTAACTGCAACAGCAGCCTCCACAACTGCGACAGCAGCAGCAGCTGCTCTCACAACTGCAACAGCCGCAGCCTGCGCACCAGCAGCACTGGCTCCTGCAGCTGCAGGAGCAGCAGGTCCAGGAGGCGAAGGAGCAGGTTTCCTAGCAGGAGTGGCCGCTCGGGAGGAACAAGTGGCAACAGCGGCACCAGAAGAAGAAGAAGGAGACACGGGCGTAGCAGCAGCTGCCCGGCCAACACCAGCGGGAGAGGAGGACGAGGAGGCTGCATGCTTGAAGTTGTTGGGAGAGTATTTGCTGGCAGTGAGGGGTGCAAATCAACTGGGCGCACCGGGCAACAGCAGCAGCAGCGGAAAGAACTGCGTCGTTGCATGCGGAGGAGGAATAGTAGAGAGCAGCGAGGCCCTGCAGCTGCTGGACGCAGAGCCCCTTGTCGTCTGGCTCCGGTGCGATGGAGACGAGACGCGGCGAAGGAGCTTGTTGAAACAGGTGACTTGCGACAGTTTGTCTCACCCCCCTCGCCTGCTGCTGATACATGTATATATATGCGTCGACTCGACGCCCGCATTGGCGTATATGGAGGCGCACATATATAGAGGGATATTTCTGAGGGTGGACGCCCTCTTGTCACTTTCTCGCCTCCTTGTTCTTCTCTGTGCGCTGCTCCTCCCTTCTCTTGCTGTCTTTCTTTTCTTCCTTTTCTCTCTGTCCACATGCGTATGTTGTTCCTCCCGATATAAATTTGTCTCTGTGTATCCTGTGCATGTACCTGAATATCTCCCCTCCCTGTCCTTCTATATATCTCTACATATTTGTATATGTGTATCTGCATGCATACATATGTATATCTGTGTATGATAAGATGTATATATATATATATATTCATTCCATACGTAAATATATATGTGTATATGTGTGTATCTCGGTATGTGCATTTATGTATGTATATATATCTATCTACGTATGTGCGTAGACCTGTCTGTCTCTGTATATCTGTCCCCTCCCCTGCACGTCTGCGTATATTCACGTCTATTCTCTCCTTTCCTTTCCTTCCCTTTTCTTCCTCCGTCCTTTCCTCATCCTCTCTGTTTTCCTACGCGTGCGTACACGCAGAACTTCTGTACGCCCCCGTGGCGGGTGTATGTACACTCGCGGGCTGTCTGTACACCCCAGCATCTCCCCATACGCGTGCGTGCGTTGGGCGTCATTGCCGTTTTCCCCAGAGCAGCAGGCGTCCCCGCCGACTGTTCTTTTCTCTCTGTTTCTCTCGCGTCTTGCAAGTGTTTTCTTTCGCTGGCCCTCTGCGCCCCGTGTCTGCTGCGACTATTGTGGGGCTCTGCTGCAATTTCCGGCGGTCCTGCGCATGCAGACCACTCCACACTTTCGTTCAGGTGTACGTACACCGCACCACGCACTGGCCAGACGATCCACGCCAGAACCGGGCTACTCTCTGTCGCTTCCCACTTACGTGCATACACACATACATGTATGAAACGTGGTTCTAGACGTATGTTTGTGTGTACTTATGTGTAAATATGTATACATATACATACACGTATGTCTAGACCCACAACTGTACTTTATTTCTGTACACACAGGCATATAAGCATGTGCACATGCGCGCATGTACATGTATATACCCACACATGTATTTATATGTTTGTCGATTTTCTCTCTGTCCATACATGTATGTACGTATGCGTACACACATATACATATATATATATATATATATATATATATGTATGTCTGTATGCATGTATGTATGTATGTATGTATGTATATATGCTCCTTTCATTTCTGTACACGTGTGCTTGTATATACCTGT
>JAOXNV010024902.1:0-14996 GCA_028565915.1 Momotus momota
GTGCTGGGTGGCATTCCTGTCAAATGTACTCGAATGTTGGACGCATTTGTGACGTATACGGCGTTACGTTGACTAGGCTCAACAATACGCATTTGTGACTTATACGGCGTTACGTTGACTAGGCTCAACAGTACGCACCATGAGTTATAAGCCGCCGGCTAGGTGCTGACCTCTAGCTGCGGTAGAATAGGAGGTGTAATAGTCAAGGCCAGCCAATGCTGTATGCGCACCCGCCTCGTTACCGTGGCTGACCTGTCGTCTGATTCGAACACTCTGATAGCGTACTTCCCCTCTTTATGCGCAGCAAGACGCACGATCATCTGTGCGGTCCAGTTCGGGAAGCCGCACCCGTCCAGCGCTGCCGACCCAAAGTCTCCTTCTGTGCTTCCCAGGTGGATCAGAGTTAAACTGAATTTCGGCCAGTTCCTCGGCCCTGTAACCGTCCACAGTTGAACAGTGTGCCTCACCAAACTCCATGCTGGCGTCTAAACATATGCAGTGCTTCAGCTAATGAGTACCCGTAGCAGTCGGGTAGCCTGACACACGCACACGCACGCACACGCGCATACAGACACACATCCACACAGGCACACGCACAGACACAGACACAGACACAGACACACACACAGACACACACACACACACCCACACACACAGAGCCGCGCACACACAGAACTCCTGGCACGTCCGCTGTGGTGCAGTGTCGAAAGGCCTTATGCCGCGTGCGTTGTTCAGGCTGTTCACCGCACGTAGCGTACTGTGAGGGGAGGAACCGTTCTGGCGTCTAAAAATTTGAACAGATTTTTATATGCCAGAACACAGTGACAATTGTGGGGTCACGCTACAATGCATGCAGCTCTTCAGGAAGCAAATGACACGCTCGTCTCCGCTTTCCACTCGAAAGACACATGCTTCCGGAACGGACAGCGAGCATACAGAATTTCAACAGTTTATTTATTAAACCTATGCAGGAGATCCAAGAAGGGGTAGATCTGCATAAGAGGGAGATTATTCTTAAAGCTATGCCATCCCGCTGCACGGCACACGCACCTTTGCCTTCGGCTACAAGAGCAGGAAGTCACGTTCGCCTTCCGGTTTCACGAGGAAGCAACCTTGCTGCAAAAGAGGTGGTGACGTGTTTTAAACCCAGAGCAGGGGCGATCTGCAGGAAGACAAGTAAAGGCATCTGGTTGCGGGCTGGGCTTGGACGAGCGCTTGTAATAATTGAGATGCCAACGCTGTCAAGGAATTCAAATTGAAGCAGAGGAGCAATGCTGGGAACATTTGATCAGGTGACTAGGCGGTTTGTTATACCTTTTCTATTCTTACGTTAACCTGGCATTTGAGCAAGTAGAAGTGTAATTCCATGCTATGGTCAGCCGCGTAGTAACTGCAGCACATAGTGACGATTGAGGCTCAAAAAGACGAAATAAAAGAGGAAGCGGCTACCTTGGTGCAGTGTGCGGGGACCCACAGCATCTGCCATCCGAACATACTGAGTGTCACTGAGACACCTTAACGAGGTCGTACTTGGCTCTCTTTCTGCCTACTTTCGCCATCTCAGTGTCACCTTGTGCCTTCCACCACTTCTTCAAATGTTGCGTCGCCCGCTCCCGTCGGCCGAAGGGACCATACGCGGTGCAGTGTTCTCTCGTTTCTTTTGAGACTCATGGACATGCTACAGTTCAAGTGGTTATCCTTCCGTTGGACCACACGACACGACCAGTGCAACAGAGTCGATGTGGTGAAGAGGCGCATTTTGTGCCCTTATGCGTGGTTGAAAATTACCGGCGTACGGCACACCCGCATGAACCTGTGGATTCGCATCTGCTATTCAGTGGAAAATAAACGTCACTGAGACAGCCCTCAGGCCGAATCGCTGGCCAACCCAAAACGCCTTCGCCGGGTCAGGCACGCGCCCTCTTATCCTCGAGCAGCAGTGCTCTCTGTCGCCCTATACTGAAGGAACG
This sequence comes from Momotus momota, assembly GCA_028565915.1. Classification (NCBI taxonomy): domain Eukaryota; kingdom Metazoa; phylum Chordata; class Aves; order Coraciiformes; family Momotidae; genus Momotus; species Momotus momota. Next base: position 1,971 of record JAOXNV010024902.1, read on the forward strand.
CTGGTCAATGCAGCAACAGCCGCTGTGTGGCTCCGTGTCTGGTGCTGGCGTCGCCTCTTGTTGGTCCCTTTTTTTGTCCGTTTTCATCCCTCGCTCACCATTTCCTAGAATGACGTATCGATTCGAGACTGCTCGTTGCGCCTGTGGCCGGCCTGCGTCCGTCTTGAGAATCGCCCACCCCGGGGCCTGGGTCTCCGTGTCTCACTTTCCCAGATGGACGGCTTGGGCGCTGCATGTACTGGAACCCCTTCCGGCAACACCATAACATCCGTGGTTGCGAGAAGCAGCACTGAAGGTAACTACGCTCTCCGGTTGTGCCTTCTTCTGCATTCTCCCTTCGTGCACGTTGCACGACATGCACTCCGGATCGGTTCCGTCATTATGTAGGTTACTGGACATGACATGGAACTGAGCGCTGTTGATCACTTAGATGCGATTGTCCCTTTCGGTTGCACACGTCAAGTCGTTTGATTGACCGTGGTGGCGTTACTGGAGTCTGCATGCCATAAACAGTCTGAGTAGTGCTTGTTTTCGGGCGTCCCATCAGTGTGTATACAGGAGTGAGCTGCTTCTGCGCTGAGCTGCGCCATTTAACTGAATATTGTAGAGACACTAGAAAAGAAATTATTGGGTTTCCAGTCCACATCTTTCTCCACGGTTGGCCAGCGTCCGTCTGCAAGGGCAATGCATAAGCATCCCCACAGCTATGCAAAAGGCCGAGGTCAGGATGGGCGGAGTGACCCTCTTCTCTTTCGCTCTACGCTGCCTTTGCATCTGAGACTCAACGCCTGGAGCATCAGCGCGAATGCTGGCAACCCTGTTGCCGGGACTGCTGCATCCAACGCAGTGCTGTTTGTTTCATTCTCTTTGCTCCTTATTTTTCGCAGAGGCGTTCGAGAGAGAAGAAGAAGGGTTGAAAGTGGTTTGTAGAGCTTTTCTATGACAAAAAGTGCCCCTAGCCTATTCAACGGCTTCAGGGTGTGCTGCACAGCAGTTTGTGGACATGTTGCGAAAACCTACTGCGATTTGAGGCACTGATCGAAAACCACTTTTCTGCTTGCCGGCGTTCGGAAAATGTCACGCCGGTATGCATCACAACGAAGAGCTGTCGTATCGCATGCCTCTTCCACATTTAATAATTCGTATCTCCCTTGTGCCGCTTAAGGAGTTTTTGCATTCGACGTCTGCGCGTTGCAGCCATGATCCCACGCTGCAACATATTACTGCGCGGACCTGATCCACGCACGCCCAACTCAGCGTCCACCTCACCGCTTCCTATCCGTTGTTGCGTCATTGCACCCTAAAAAGAATATATGAAGGAGAGCCTGCTTCATGGCCTACCGTCACGCCTGTCGTCTTCGTTCCCAGTCTCTAATTGGAACACTTCAGCGGTGTGAATGTAAACGATTCCGGAGAAGTTGAATGGTGGACTGAGCAACTGCCTGCGGAAAAGGAATCATGGCACCACAGCCTCTCTCCTATTACGATTGCTTTGCTGGAGGTGCGTACAAGAACCGAGTGGGCGGGAGCGCATCCAGCTCACTGAAGAGAATCACTAGGAGTGTAGTGACGTGCTTGTCGGTACCCCCAAACAAGGGCGTTGACAACGGCCAGAGCTACTGGCTGCATATTCCGTTCCGGTGTACTAATGTGTAGCTGAATCGAACATCTGGAGGAATAAGGAAACATTTGCGCGACATCAAATGCATGAGGAATTATACACCAAATCTCTTGCTCAATGCAATAGTAACGCAATAACACTGAGGAGTTTCAGAAAAGATGAGTAGGAGCAAATACAGGTAGTGAAAAGCCAGAAAACTAGGCCTTTTAGATCACGGAAAGCATCTGAACCCCTCCTCAAACCTGTGGTTGATAATTATCGTAGCAACCGCTTTGACTGGGCGTACAGCATCGCTCCACGGACGCGCAGTAGGGAGCGAGAAGATAGCGAGTTCCCGGTATAATTTGTAACGAAGCTGCTGGAACACAGATTCACGGGTGAACGGAGTACATTGGGCTCTCTTGTGTGCGTCAAAGGTTTGCCACTGACCTCGTTCTATGATGTTATCAGTAAGAAGAAAAGCTAGCATCGCACTTCTAATATATGTATTCGGAGCTTCACACGGGTGCCTGTATTGTCAGGGCAGACGAGCTTTGCGATTGGCTTTTTTTACTGCCACCGGAAACGTCCTCACTGTAGTTTCACGCGGATCTTTCCGTGCGGGCAGACAACCAGGGGTGTCCGCCTGATTTTCTCCTCCTGCAAAGTGCGTGTCCTCAAAAACGGCTTGATCGCCGTCAGTGTTCTAAGCACTGACGCTGCTTCTGTTCTTGGAGAACCTTGCGGAGATCAGCCGCTGCCTCGGGACATGCGATATCCATGGTCTGAGTGCCTCGTATACCTGTTTTAGGCCACCGCTGAGAAATACATGGTGGAAGCAACGACGAGTTGTCCGGATGTCGCGGAGTGTCAACTGCAGAAGGGAGGTACCCAGAGGACTGAGCACATCCACTGAAGGTAAATGATTCAGAAAACACCCAAATTTCTTCCCCTCCCAGTCGTCGTTCTACGCATGTACGCACACTGGGCTATTGAAGTCGAGTTATCGGTATGAAAAAGGTGACAGCATCTCAAGACGAGTTCTTAAAAGCCAGCAAATCTCCAGGGTCGCGCCCATTTCCCGGACAATATTTCTTCATGCACCTTCTTCCGCGTGTTCCGCAAATCTCTCACATTATCGAAGAGCTTCCTCCGATGTCCCTGCTTTTCCAGTCAATAAACATCGCTCCAAAACGTACTTTTTCCTCTGCTGCATCGTGCACTGCTCCTTTGTTCCCACTTCCGCACATCGCTCCCTTGAGGACAGTGTAGGCCACAGACAGTTTGACAGCGGTTCTTCGGCTCTACAACGTTGGTAGTCAACTTGTACCTGTGAAATTTTAGCGGACTCTAGTAGTCCTGCTGCGTCAGCGGAGGCGTAAAGAGGAGGCACCTGGTTCCAGATTGAGACACATCTGTCTCAATGAAGCAATCACGCGCGCAGCGATACAGGCTTCACGCTGTCGAGAGGGTGTAGAGAGTGCATCAGTGTACTGATATTTTTTTGCACGGTTTGAAGGGCTGTTTGCCTCCGGGAGAAACAGGGGAGGCTCACTTCATCCCCACAGAGAATGCCGAGAGGGTCGAGGCGCCCCAGCATGACAACGTTTTCGACAGACACCGTCTACGGCCTCCTTCCACGGCGATAGACAGGTACGACTTCAACCGCATGTTTCTGACCTTTCGCTGATTGGAGTTTCTCTGCTTCGATACTGATTCATCTGCTCCTCAATCCTGCACCAGCTAAGCGCCCCAGGGTGGTGACGCGTCCATGCTCAACAATGGATCAGCGGAAAATTCAACGTCAAGTTCAGGCTCTGCGTTCTTGGTTGCTTAATGACACGAAACATGTTTCCCCCAAGCTTACCACTTTGTGCTTTTGCATGAAAAATCAGACAAGCGCAGCCAGTCGAGCCAAATCATCGTCCATCTTTCAGCATCGTAGCGTTAGGCTTTGCGGGACTCTGCTGCATATGGCAGCGGTGGCCCTGGTCTCGCACACTCTGTTTCGTGAGTGTAGATGCCCTTCGTCACACAAATTCGAAAGGTTACCCTCCACCGCACGGCGTCGGAAGCGTGTACGGTTCTACAACTGGTGAATCTTCTACGATTGGATATGTAACTTCGACCGCGGAGGCATTGTGTAACACTGACGTGTGTCTTTTTCTCTCCGCCACAGCAAGTCAACAATGACGCCGTTGGTACAAAGAGGCTTTTCCGAGTTTGAGATAGTTGGTTTGGACACAGGAGAAGCGTAAAAATTGTACAGTGTTTCTCTTTATGCGGAGAGAGAGATTATATCACTCACTCCTTGCCAAGTTACCTCAGGCGTCGCCTCAGAAGGGACTGCCAACTTCCAAGCTGTCAAAAGGCACTGGCAGCTCGCAAAACACCACCGTTGCACGTAGAATATGGGTCGTACATTAAGCTCCATCCTCTTATCCTCTGGGTGGGGCATCACGCGACTCATTTCTGCCGTGTGTTGGCGCATCTTCCCGCCTGCTGCAAAATGTGATTACGCTGTCCCAACAGTGTGGGCCGCCTTATCGCGTTGCAGTCTCCAGATTGCTTTCCTTTTCAAGGCAGTCTTGGGCTGAAACGTTCGCACATGATTTCAGCAAAGCCTGCTTTGCACAGTATTCTCGTATGAATTAGTGCTCCGACACGGCGCAAATATTCTCAGCATCAGCGTCTGGAACGGTGTCTTCCCTTCGTAAAAGCTTCTATATATATTAAAGCTTCGACGGTTTTGGAATCGATAAATTTTCACACGATTTCGGAGGTAGTCAGGGCTTGTTCAGTCTAGTTTGGTATCTGGAACGGTGAGCGGCGAGCTCGTCTAGATAAAATCTTTTTTCATGCTTTTTCAGGGACCGTATGGTTGGAAATGTGCAGTTGATATTCCTCTTCGCTTTGCTCAAAGCATTCACAAGAGTTTGCAGGGAATCTTTCGGTTGAAGGGGGGACTTGACACCGTCCGAATATCTGTTGCCAAAGGATGATGTCAAAGAGCTTTATTCTCCTCACTCATTGCTTCTTGCGCGTTCTTGTCAATCCCTGCTACACTGTCCGCAGTCCGCACCGTAGTTCTCACGCTGCACCTGTGCGGACTCCCACGGTAGTGGGGTGCACTTCCGACCAACTCAGTCGTACTCAGCTCATGTTCGTACACCTACGCACACGCAAACGTAGGAAGCAGAGAAGCCGACTTGTACCTGACTGTCGGCCTACAGAGCTAGGCGCAACAGGACGACCGCACCGATCTCTTAGGTACGTAGGGAACACGCTTTAGACGCAATTGTTGTCGGTCGTTGTAACGCTGCACCACCTTGACGTGTTGAGAGGAAGGCATGTTGTAATAGACCACTATGGTTTGCATCCCGATATACTGGTCGCGTCTGAACTGCGGAAGAACGTCAACGCCGCTACCAAACCTGGTTTGTTCACGAGCAATAGTTGGGACGAACGAATGTTTCCTCCTTGCGGGGCCTGTCGTCACTCGTTCGTCGTACGTCCCTCTCAATTCTTCGGCATAAACTTTCGGGGCTTTTTCAGAACTTAAAATTTAAAGGTGACGCAGACCTGAGGAAAGGACGATGATGTGCAACGCTTTGCAGCAGTGTAGCATCTAGGAAACTATGGAGGGCTCTCTGGGTCCATTGGTAAAGCGAAACATCGATGGAGACAGTGACGGCGAAACCTCGTTGTAGGATTACTAGCTCCGGACTGCTCTTTTTCGAAGAGCTGTCGGGCGTGAGACAACGGTCGGTCTGGCATTAGATACAGAGCTGCGGATTCCACCACAGGGCAGTCCTACGGGGAGTTACGCTTGTGTTTCGCTGTAAGGTGGTTAGCAGAATTTTCTTCCTACACTACTATTACGGCCACCATTAGTTGGCAAGTGAAAAAATGTCGGGCTGGTACTACGTAAGAGTAGTCTTGCACAACACTTTAGAAAGCTTGAAGGTGAAGGGAATGAGAGCTGCAGCACATGTACTAGAAGACCAAAGAGGTGTTCAGCCTACTCTCGGTTACTGCCCCAATTTTCTCTAACCTCTAGCTATGCCGAAATCACAGATGTGTGCAGCCGGGCAAGCTGGCCGGCCAATGGCGCTCGTAGCCTCAATAGCTGGCACCCCACGTCCTGTCCATAAGATTGTCGCGGTGTTCTTAATTCGCTGCATCCCCGGGCGACGTGGTTCTACTCTTTGCCACGCGTCCCTCGATTGTACGACTTGCAGTTCTTATGGGCCGCCGCTGAGACGCCGGTCGTATCAGATCAGGAGTTGCAGGACGCGTCAGCCATAAAGAATGTTGGCGGTTTTTATGGGTCTGCAGTATCGAGGGAATAACTACTTTGCATTGTGCAGTTTTTTGCGGACTTGTTCACCATCTATGAAAGGTACAGCAAACCGCGGTCGAAGGTGACTAAAAGCCACGTCCTCTGCCAATTTACTCGCTATACTGTCTCCTTTTGAACAAAGGCACTCTCGTCATGTGCTGATCTTTCTTCAAAATTCTCTGGCAGGCTCAACAACATAATTCTATTTCAAAGTGAGCAATGACATGTTAGGAGACCCCAGAGTGGAGTCCTGCCCACCTTGATCAACGCACAGACACGACTGAACCCGTGGAAAACCGTTGTGAAGTACCAAGCCAGTGATGATCGAGCACGAGTACCGGACGTATAGACTCCTTTAGGTACACTGTTTGTAGTGGGGCTTATCGCACGACCTCCGCTGTTCGAGGAGTGGGCGCACCGTCGAGACGGAGCAGTGCCGTGCAGAAGCCTTCGAGCTGAGGGGTATCGACCTCCTTTTTGCCACCTGCGGCCGTGTCGGGAAAAGAATGTCATACGGATTCAGTCTGCGACGTTGTAACGAGGAAAGATTTACCGAATAGGCGTCTCACATCAGTCTGTGTTTTCTCGTACGTGCCATCACAGCAACACCCTGAAGTGCAGCAAGCCGGATTGCACAAGTGGCTCATCTACTTTAATCGAAACAGGCACCTGCAGCTCTCTGCCCTCAAATTTCAAACCGCAGCACAGCTTACGTAGCCGCGTCATCTCGTCTTTCCTTCTCAGCCAGGCCTTTTCCGTGGCACATATTGCCGGATTCTGACATGTTTGTGGCAGCAAACACTGCCTTCTTCATTTGCTTCGTAGTCTTTGTCGCAAGTTGCCGTAGAATGTGAGATGGTAAAGTGGATCTTACTCTGCAAGACGTGGATTGTGGAGCGTCGTCTCCTGCGAAGCGCCTTACTCTGGACTCCGGCGTGCCATTGACTGTAGCAGTGGATCTTACTCTGCACGACGTGGATTGTGGAGCGTGGCTGCGCTCATTCTCCAGGCACAGCGCGTGCTTAATGTTCAAGATCGTTGAAGTCCTATCCTGCAAGCCCACGTCCTCTACGCGTCTTTCCAGATGTCTAACTCGAGCTCTGTTAGAAAACTGAGTGCCCCCATGAGCACTTCAATGATTTCAAGAACATCAAAGGCGACCTGGAATGAGGAATACTCCGGGCAGCATCCTGATAGACTCATTTTCCTTCGATCACTGAGACTTTACCTGCTTCGGCTAATCTTCACATTCGCTCCAAAGCTTCTTGGAAACAGGTATCAATAAATTTTTCAACGAGAATCACCACGCTGCCAGGCGAGTCTCTTCCATCCCTAACACCTATTGTAAAAGGACTGCTTCTCCAATCAGAAAAGGTGGAGACAGCACAGCAGGAAGGGAGGATGAGTGCGCAAAGGGGTGTCGCTCTCCGCGTCGGAAAAATATGTCGCTAAATGGGAAACCCAATAACGCGTGCGTTCACTCTGATAGCTACAGAACCTACGTATTTTTTTGTGTTGGCCCTGCATTTCTCTTCCATGAGCGGAGGGAAACCTGTAACGTGTGCAGCATTAGAGGGCTTCCCTTTCAACAGGAGCTTTAACATCGGGATCACTCAAGCGAATCCCACACCAACGAATTTCGACCCAAGATACTGAGCAAAGTCATGCGAACTTCATGCGTCTGCTATAGTGTCTAACCGACTTGTCTGAACATACGGCTTTGCTCCTGCAGGAGGCATAATTGGAATTTTTCCTCCTGCGGGCTACTAAGCACTTTAACGCTGGGAAAGCAGGCCGCCTCTATCACTGGGAGCGCTGTAGTGACTGTCGTCAAAAGCACGGTGGCGTCCTTCTCGGAGCCTGGAATGGGAAATTTGCGGTCGAATTCTTACTGCTACGGGAACATGCACACCTCCTGGTATTTTCGCATGAGCTCCACTGTTTAATTCCAGCAACTCCAGAAACAGCGGTCTTCAATCCTAAAAGTGCCAGAACTGATCCAGAGGAAGTTTTATACTTACACGATAGAGCAGGTGGAGCGCAGTTCTTCAGAAACTCTGCCAGTGGCATTAATGGCAAGTGTAGGCACGAATCAAGATAGTATTCTCTAGTCGATACAGCGAGTACGCAATGAAAAGGGGAAGCGAGACACTAGGTCAGAATAAGGGCACGTCATAAGCAGGGTAGCACGCTTGTCGTTCCCACAGCGCAGCCCAGGACCTGCCAGTGCACTGTTTCAGCGGCGGGCTTTTGATGGGTGCGATTCCACAATACAACTCACCGAAGAAGGAACGCTAAGGTTACAGAAAACCACATCTCTGGCAGCTCGCTGCGTGCGCCCCTTTGAGAAAGTGTGGACGGAAAGCAACACTCTATTATAACGGGTCGCACAAGCCAGAAACGCCCTCGCACAGCGTGTACTCCTGACGCACCGCGGCAGCCTCTGGAGTCTTCTCGGTGAAAGCCTTCTTTCGTGCTTTCTGCAGATTCTGTATTCCGACAAGCCTTCCATGCGGCCTCGAAACCGTCCAAAGCGTAATGGAATTGCAGAAAAGATTAAGGTCCGCACATGTTGACTCTCTGCCCTTGGTATTTACTGGCAAGAACGCAAGGAGAGTCTCAAGGTTCGTCTTCTGTACACCCGTTTTCACGACTTTCAAGCAGTCTCCCCCCAGGTGCTGTCGCTTCCCTTTATCAAAACCCACGCCAACCCCTGCTGATACTACCAGTGCCGAGAAAAGCCTTAATGTCGGAGCTTGGGCGCTGCGTAATCGGAGATAATTTGTACTGTTCGCAGCTGTCCACAGCTGATATATTCTAGAGGTGACATGTGCGCATTGTTTCTTCGATGACAAAGTATTCCCAGCAGATGAATGAAAACACTCGTCAATGGGGGAGTACACTACTACACCAGAACCCACGCCGCAGAAAGGAGCAACGTCATTTCACCAAATGTGTATGCCCACGGCTCGCCCCTTACCAACTGAAAGTGTCAGCCGCAGCGTGATCCGCTTCTTCACGCCTTGAAGCATTTTCAGCATGAAGATAAAGAAACGAGAGTTCAAATCTTGCAACAGCAGAAGGGCGGTGCTGGGGAGACACTTCTAGTTCAAATGCGTCTTGCACCTTCTGCCCAAAGGGCGCGAAGAGCGCAGCTATACCGCATGGCACCGATTCAATAGCCTCATGATATGAAGAAGAGGTTTTAGTCTCCGAACATCCACATCTGTGGTCCTCGTCAGGTTCAGATTTCGACTGGTAACTCGAAAGTCGAAACAAGAGAATTCGACGTGAATGCCCAATTAGCTCAAGGTTGAGGATCGACGAACACGGGCTTCACTGCTCAGCGGGTAAGGTGAATTTCGGCATTCCAGAATATAGCTCTTCCCTAGTGAATGAGGTTTGCAGATTGCTCTATGAATCTCGACGTAACGCAGGAGGTGAAACAATGCACTGAGAGGTTCGTTTCCATTTTGGGCCTGGAGGAGACCTCTGTGTTCTTTACCTCTGCCTAGGTTACCTCGTGTCTGCTGTCGTTGGTAGAACTCAAACTCTGTGCAAGCCTGACGCCCGTTCTCTGACCCCAGCGAAAAATTCGGACACAAGAGCGCCAGCCGGAAAAAATTCTTGACTTGCCAGGCTTGAAGCAAGCCTTGCTATTCAGCGTTGTGATGCCAAGGCTCTGAGTGAGTGACCAGATGAACATGATGCGGTATGCTGAGTTGGCAACGACCGTCAAGAAATTGGCAGAGGAACAGAGCCTATGCACGCAAGGTGCTGTCCATGCATGCAGACAGCACCTACTTTCGCACATCTCAGCCTCAAGCACGTCCGTTCAGGAGGGACACAATGGTGAACCGAAATACAGGAAAACTTGGAGGGGCCTCTCTGAGAATGGTAGCGGCTACATGAAATTCACAGTGGAGCAAGCACAACGGAAGAGGTTGGAGGGTATCTGTTGACTTGGCTGTGTTTGTTGCGTAACGCCGTTCAATTACTTTTAACTGAAAAACATTGCATTCGCAGGAGTGGGTTTCACACAAAGATGCAATATCATAGCAACAACTGTGAAAAGTGCAATGAGATGCAAATAGGGACGGTTCCTTCTTGGAGGACGCACATGCAATACGGAATTATTGCTCGCGTCACTAACGTGCCTGAATTGCCTCGGCCTTGGCAACACTTTTTCTGCTCGTTTTTGCAGGTCTCCTCTTTCTGCGCATTTTCGTCTTTCTACCAGCGTCCTGCACGACCATCATCCCATCCTATTCCTGTGTCTGCGGGCTCTGCACTTTTGCGTACCCGCGGCAGGCGGCTCTACCAAAATGAGTATCGTTGTGCGCTTTTGCGCCTTTCCCTGTCAATGTCACTGGTCGACCGTACTCCTGTTAATTTTATACTCTCGAGGTTTTATTGTTGTCGCTGTATCACGAGATGCTACAAAAATGACAGTTCACGTTGTTCGACTTCGATTACGTGCGCGTCACGTCTGTAACAAGGTTAATGTTTGATCCCTCAGGAGGGGCCTGTTGTACTGCTTTTCCCAGGTGCGTGAATACAAGCTGTTTTTGAGTGCTGCCCAAAACTCAGCGTAATCTGACGCATGCGATAACTACTCGCAAGCCCTCTACGCTGTGGGAACCTGCAATACACCCTCATTTCCTTATTAACATTTATACGCAAGCGTAATTATAGATAAACACAAGGATACACGCATGCGAAACCTGTTGTGTACTGCGAGTATGCGCATTCCTGCAGACGCGAGGCCTAATAAGGTTTCCTGGCTCCTTCATCCTCACGAGATTCGTGGTGTTAAGTCATTGTGAGCGAATTTCAAAAGGAAGAGTTCTCCGTGGCATCAACGGTCAACATGTTATACATGTACATCATCGTTCGCGCACGCAAGAGATGCTCTAGGGGCGGTCATTGTACGGTCTTGCTCTTCGGAACCTTTGGTGATTGTAGCTCGGGTTTCAGGGGGTTCGGGCTCCTCAAGTACCCGGCAACGAGCGGACAGCCTTAGGGGAGACCATGTCACCAGTACCCTTTTCAAACCCTATACAACGGATGATGTCTACCCGTCTACCCCTACTGTGCATGTTTGATAGTGGTGCACTGATTACGGTCGTCACCATTGCACACCGCGATTTTACAAATGCAACCATTGCCCGGGGACTATATTGGATGCGTTCTCCAGCTGCCACGAAACCCTAAAGGCGCGTCTAGATTGCAAAATATGCGATGCAGTGAGACAACATTATGATCTCAAAAAGTAAGCACAACCCGCGGCGTTCATGAGTGAATTTGTAGCTTTCTCGGGGTTAGGTTTCCATATACAATGCTTACGCATTTTAGCAGAGCATCCCCGCCACACCTAACGGTGTTACGCTGCTATAGCCATCCAGGTGCCTGTGTACGGGACTTATGTATTAATATGCACAATTAGCCTTGTAAGTGTGGTAATCGTCATTCCCTCTGGCACGGCGCTGCTTTTGACGAAACACCGACACCTTTAGAAGTGTCGACTTCACTTCTGTCCTACCTCTGTTCGCCAATTATTCTGCCTCGGTTTTCGAGGGCGGTTGATTGACCACTGAAGAATGTGTACCTGCCAACGTTCAGATAACGTGTGTTTGTGCCTTCGTCATCATCTCCGCATAATATGCTTGCAAATGTGGTTATACCGCGAGGTACGGCCACCACGTTGCAGAACACCTTGGCCACGTAACGCTTCACTCAGGCTTCTGCACACGGGTGAGCTACCCTGCGTATGCCACGACTGCGTCTGGGCAAAGCGCGAACCATGTTCTTCGGCATTCGAAATGTTCTCCTGAAGGAGAAGCAAAGAGTCTCTTCATAGGCCGTAACCTGCGTTTGTCACAGCCTTTCCACCCATTTTTCAAGAACCAAAGATATGCAATTATTCAGCCGCCAGGAACACTCCTCTGGAGGCTCTACTGTTCTCGTAACATACTTCAAGCGTACTCCGTGTTTTCGGTCGTACTCTGTATATGCAGTAAAAGACGTCCGGAGACAGGCTTCCGTGTGGCGGCACAAACAGCCTAAAATCAGATTCCTTCCGCAAAAGGATAAGCGGGCAGGCTGTACAGCGGCCGCGAGACAATAGCAGACATGCAGGTATCTTGAAAGGAGCCAGACACGTCTTTGTCACTGAGGAATTTGAGCAGTGTTCTATCAATTCTGCGAATGAGCGTCCTACATGGTAGTCGATTTTTCTTAGCCCGCGTCGTCCGAATGCAGTCCTGCAGGACCTTGAATTCATGTAACCTCCAGACCTCTTGATTAATCTTCTTCTGGTCTTGAAGAAAACCAGCGAGGAAACTCGCCCGGCCACAGGTTCCGATGTAGTGCAAGGCATGCGAATGAAACTGCCTCTACTTACTCAAGATTTTGAATGTTGTACCTGAGTATAAGCTTCCGTTCCTAGAACAGTCGCCGCCTGCAAATCGCCAGGTTACTTGAAGATGTGCCACAGCTTCGGAATCTCCCGCAGGGACACGTATACCAGATTGTGAGAGCTTCAAATTACAATGCAACTGTTACGCATATGTTGTCTCCCGCGCGAACCCGCCGCACTAACAGACCTCGGCAGTTGTCTTACCTCTTCCTGACCGTTTCGGAGGTTTACAATCCACGAAGCCCATCTTGTACACAAAAGCCTTTGAAAGCGATGGTCACCCACCAGACCGCGTCCATGACGTGTTGCTGCAACGCAGGGTTTGCGTGCACCCGCCTGGCACTGCCGCAGACTGGACTTAAGTCACGATGAAAGTTACTAGGGCCTCGGAGAGCGGAACACAGCTTACGAGGCTGCGTTCCCTACGTCAGGTCCGCGCTAACAGCCCACACTTTTTTATTGTTTCTGCGCCTCACTTCTTCGCGGCGCACAGTCTCTACGAGAGCACAATGCTATCGTCGGAGCTCTCACGCGGACACCACCTAAATCGTAATCGTGACACGGCACCCACTTGTTTACTGTGCTTTGTGACTGGCGCGAGCCTCTTCGCGGGCTGACCTGAGAGTCTTACCCATCAGAGAGTGCATTATCGTGTGTCGACGACAG
>JAOXNV010024903.1:0-10844 GCA_028565915.1 Momotus momota
TCATGGGGAAGAACTTCTTCCTAACGTCCAATCTAAATCTCCCCTCCTCTAGTTTGGATCCATTCCCCCTTGTCCTACCACTACCCGACATCCTAAAAAGTCCCTCCCCAGCTTTCTTGTAGGCCCCCTTCAGATACTGGAAGGCCACCAGAAGGTCCCCTTGCAGGCTTCTCTTCTTCAGACTGAATAACCCCAGCTCTCTCAGCCTGTCCTCATAGTCAGAACTTCAAATGGAATGAAATATCTATTGCACAGAAAGTTTTGTTGGGCATGTCATGAAATATCCACCACGTAGCACGTGCTGTTAGTGGCACTGGCTTGCTACTCCTCTTATTCAGGTCAATCACTTAAATTTAGACAGGTAGTAAAACCGCATCACTGAAACCAATACAGCTGGGAGGACTCACTGTATGCTCCCATTGACCTGTTAACCAACCACTGTTATTTCACACGGGATCTGCTTTTTAATTCCATGTCCACCAAATGACGTGTTTCCCCATAACAAGTATCGCTCCCCAGGTTTCAGACCTATGGCTGTTGGGAGAATAGGTGAGAGAAGCTGCTGACTACCAGGGGTATATTTTAGATCACAAGCTCTTCTGTTACTTAGGAAACACTGGAAAAGCAAAGTAGTCATTCCTCTGAATCCCACCCCACACCCCCCTCTGCACAGAGGCCATGAGATGTTGCATGTGCCATAGTCACTCAGACGCTGTTCTCCCTCCTTCGCTGCTCTGGCACTTTCAGAAACTCTACATTGACCTTCAGGGGTTGGTTCACTTAATGAGCTGGATAAACTGTTTCATCAATTTGCTTTCAATTGATGAAAACTTCAAAAACAATCTTTGTGAATTCACGACACCATCTGTGCTTCTCCTTATTAGCTGTAAAATAGATAATTTATGCTGTACTTGCAAGTGGCACAGTTGTTTAGGTATTGGATTGCTAAAACCCTAAGAAGGGGGGTGGATAAGCGTGAAGGAACAGAGATTAATTTATGGACGTAAACGATGAAGCATTTTCCAGGTTGCCTCTCACTCTCTGTTACAACACTGCAATAAGCCAGGTACCAACATGGGGTTTTTTCTACTTGCAGCTCCACAGAGAAAAGCAACCGATCCAAGCAAAGTTCTGCACACCAACAATTGGCTACTGACTTCAAAACCCTTTAACTCGAAAAGATCATTTCCACTCATCATGAACTTCCAGGTTTCACCATACACCTCAACTCTCATCACCATGCCACTTACAACAGGCTTCACAACCTACTCTAGGTGACCCTGTTGGAGTAGGGGGTTTGGACTAGATCTCCAGAGATCCCTTACAACAGGTTTTGCAACCTACTCTAGGTGATCCTGTTGGAGCAGGGGGGTTGGACTAGATCTCCAGAGGTCCCTTCCAACTCCTCCCATTCTGTGATGGACTGGGCTGACCTCCTTGCCTCTTTTCTCCATGAGATGGACTCCTTCCCTGCACAGCTGTGTATTAAACATCCAACACAACCACATGGCTTTTACATGTTTAGAATATGAGCAGAATGAGACTTAAATGGTCTGGCCAGGGCCGACAGCACATCACTTCTGGCAAACAGTCTTGTTAAAAGTGTGACAGTTGGACATGTGATTTTCAGATAATGCATTTTCCTCAAACACCAAGAAAAACTAAAAAGACATCATCTCTGCAGGGCAACACAGGTAACTCCTACCTATTTGTCTCCAGGGGAGTCAGGATTTCTGTTGACTGCAATATTTCCTCCTCAAATTTGTGATTTCACTTTTCATCATCCAAGCATTAGATGTTCCCTCAGAGCTGTAAACAATTTTGTTTGCATCTCATCTCTTCAATTCTGTCTTAAACTGTTTTCTTTCCACTTTAATAGCATATCACTTTAAAGCGTTCTGTTTCTGTGCCAAATGTACCCACAGACAGCAAATCAAATCAAACCTTGAGGATACACATAAAAAAACTAAACAGCTTCTCTGGCATTTCCACTTGGCCAGAGCTAGTCCATCCAGCCTTTCCTCCAGTACTCAATTAGGACAAAATCAAGAAGTTTCCAGACAATTCTTTTCCTTCCTATACTTAGCAGTACAGTGTCAATTCAGATAAAGTTATTTATCTTGCCTCCAAGTCTGCTGTGCTTAAATGTTTCGAGTAGACTGAATAAATTTCAGCTGAGCACTCCCACTAAGTGTTGTCTCCAAAAACTGGAATGAAAAACGCATTTATAAAAATGCAACTCTGGACCTCACTTAAAGTACACAAGATTATGACCTTAAGAAAAGAGGATTTTAAAATATACAATGAAGTGAACAGAATAGGAACTCAGTCAACATCACTTCAAAGCTATTGGTTCTAACAGCCTTTCAAATATGCCAGACTCAGAAGCTTTCACTAGTGCTGATTTGATTTTTATTTTTTTTGTATGATTTATTGAGTATCCAGATAGATCTGTGTAAAAAAAAAAGGCAGAACTGCTACATCTCTAAAAATCACTCCCCTAAAGAATTTTCCCATGCAGAACTTGGCACCTCAAAGCTCTTGGACCACCACCATCTGTATCCTCTGTTGAGGCAAGAGCATGGAGCACACACTGGTCTCATTTATCTGTATGGAACAGTGGTTACTGCCAAGTTACTGCCCAGTAAAGCTGCATTAACACTCCATAAAGAGATTTATTTATTACCTGACCAGAAGATGGCCCTATACAGCCACATCCAGAGGACAACAGCATTTTTTTTTTTCTTCTTGCAAAATTAAGCAGGGACAATAAGCACACCTGGGGACAAAAAAAGTGCAACAAACAAAAAGTTCCCTCACTTACCTCCTCCTGATGCTTTAATTAAATAGTGTCTTTATGAATTACAAACTCAAAGCTGAAGGCCTCTCCAAGGAGAAAACAATAGAGACTCCTCTCCAAACCTGGCTGCTGAAAACAGTATCTAAAACAATGCCTGAAGCTCTGCCAGAGACATGGATCCCAGCCAAGAGCTTTTGAGCTACCATTACACACATGCGAAGTCCTCAGATGGAGCAAAGCTCAAAGCTAAGGGCACAGAGGTGCTACACAACACCTCGATGGACTAATCCACCAATTCAGTGCAACCTTGAGGCGGTTTCTTCCTTCTAACTTTCTTATACAGCTATGGCCCAAAGAGAAACTCTTCTCCCCACCACATTGCCATGTCAGGTTGATGCATTATGCCCATCATCTCATTTCTGACGTGTTTCCCAGGAGAACCGCATGATAGGAAGTATCACTCACACGAACCTCAGGCAGAACAACCCATAATCACACTTCATGTTCTTTACAGGATGGAATAAGTTATTGAATTAGAAATAAGTCATTTAATTAATTAATCCAGTAAGTTGAGGGGGGGTTCTCCTCCCCCTCTACTCTGCCCTGGGGAGGCCACACCTGGAATACTGGATTTTGGGCTCCCCAGTTCAAGAGAGACAGGGATCTACTGGAGAGAGTCCAGTGGAGGCTACGAGGATGATGAAGGGACTAGAACATCTCTCTTGTGAGGAAAGGCTGAGAGCCCTGGGGCTGTTTAGTCTGGAGAAGAGAAGCCTGAGTGGGGCTATATGTCTATAAATATCTGAGGGGTGGGGGTCAAGAGGAAGGGGACAGTCTCTTGTCAGTGGTGCCCAGCAATAGAACAAGAAATAATGGGTTTATGTCAGAACATAGGAAGTTCCACCTCAATAGGAGGAGAAACTTCTTTCCTGTGAGGGTGACAGAGCCTGGACCAGGCTGCCCAGAGAGGCTGTGGAGTCTCCTTCTCTGGAGACTTTCCAACCTGCCCTGGATCTGTTGCTGTGTGGCCTGCCCTGGGTGATCCTGCTCTGGCAGGGGGGTTAGACTTGATCTGCAGAGGTCCCTTCCAACCCCTGCCATTCTAAGAGTCTATCCACATTTTGGGAAAGCACATAAAACAGATAGCTCATTACCAGCAACTTTTGGGCCAAGCATCTTTAGCATCCCTGCCCCAATCCCTCTATGGACAGCAGCTTCTTTAGCTCTTCCTACCTGAGAAACTGGACTGGGATCCGATTTCCAACGCACACAGTTTAATCTGTCTCCATTAGATATTTGGTAAATCAAAACCCAAATCCTAGTTACTGTGAAAACTAATTCACATCAAGGAGGTTATGATCAGCACTACTTTTAGCATTTTTCTTGCTGAGGAGAGTTTGCATTAAACAGAGCAGAGATTGGCAGCCAGTTTTTGAAGCTCAGGAGGAGCCCAACAAGCAGCTGAAGACCCTCAGTCCAAGCCCATTAGCACATCTTAATCTTTTCACCAACTCCCTACAAGTACTCAGCTGGAAGATCTTGAGAAAGGCAAATTTAAACATGAGTTTATATTGAGAAGAGTCATGTTTACAATTTCTATTTAAGAAAATAATACTGATAAAACTACCCCATCAGGTTCCTAAACTTTACATTGGCTAAACCCACGTGAACACACCATTCTAACCTCTATTTCCATCATTTTCCTTTTGTTTACAAGCTGCTAGAAACACTACTTTTTAAACTTAAAAGCAACATTGCCTGTAACAGCCAGAAAGAGGTAGGAGGCAGGAGAGCTCGCGTATGTTTCTTTAAAAGATCACAACAAAAGGGAATAATAATAAAAAAATCCTTCAGCTACATTAAATACATAGCATATAAAACATTAGCCAAGTTGGAGAGGCCTGCCAATTACATGGCCAAATTAAATACACAGATAATTGGTATTAAGTTAAACTCCCATCTAAAAAGCTGCTGAAATCACAGATGGGAGGAGTGAAACGAGGAGGAGGTGTAAAGTTAACCCTGATTATGTCTTGTTTGGCTTGCCCATTGGCTCAGCTAATCCTTTGCTAACACACCTGTTTTCAGAGATGCCTCATTTTTATAAGGTTTTGCCCAACATTATATGCAGGATGGCTTTGATCTGCTCTCAGGTTTGGGGGGTGGGGGGTGATGGCAGGTTGTTTTACTCTGCTTCAGATTAATGAATCTTTAATCACATTGATGGGGAAAAAGTTAATAGAAAAATTAATGAAAACGCAATATCAGTGGCTGTGATGTGTAATGAATGATAATAAGGGGAACAACAGACACAGTCTGTTTGATGGCCCAATTTAAAATTCTTCATGCCCAATTACAGACATACTCATTTTCTAGAAGGCAGACAGATGAGAACTAGATTATTATTTTCTGCTTTATGACTACTATACAGAATACCTAAGGTCATAACACGGATGAGTTACAGAAAACAATAATTCTCATAGGACAACTGCATGACAAGAAGCCCTGGTTCTCACCTGGCATGAAAAAAAGTACAATCAGGAGGATTCCAGGTAGCCTTCTGAAGAAAAATACCACCAAAGGTGAGTCTTGTTTTACAAGAATCAGCACAAGAGTTTGCCCGTGAACTGCATCACCCAGATGCAGATTTCCTGGTTAAAGGAGGAGGTTGGGGTACAAATCATGTCCTGGATAGCTTCATACTCCCCTTTCTCCATTCTTTCTTCCCTCCCACAGGGCCCGTACCTGTCCCTGCTTCACCTGCACTCCTTCTCCAGCATGAGGGAAACTTCCCTCCAGATAAGATCCAGCTGTAACTTCCCTCCAGATAAGACCCAGCTGTAGGCCCTTCATTTTTGTAGACACCCTCTTTTGGATGCCCCTCTTACCCAGGCAGTTCTACTTTACACAAGCAACTCCAAGGTCTCCATAGAGTTTCTGCTCCACAAAACCACTCTGATTTAAAATATATAAAAAAAGGAAAGCCCAATATGAGTAGCAAAACCAAAAAAAGCCAGAAAAGACCAAGAATGACCCCAAAAAACAACCACCCCTTCGTAAAAGGTCCAGACCAAACTATTGAGTTCAAAATAGCAAAGCACAACATTGTGATTCCAACTTCCTCAGTTATAACCCACAATTTGAGAATTCTACGCCAAATGTCCGTGTCTGAAGAGAAAATTCAAAGGGTGCTCTTCACTCCCCTCTTTTCACAGGGTTCTGCTCAGGTTTTGAGGGGGGGGTGTGGTATTTGGTTTATGATTTTTACTGGGCTTATGGGTTTTTTTGTATTTTTTTCCCCCCCTCAAACTAGAACTTAGCTCAACCTCAGATGAATTGGTACCTATGAAAGAGAGAAGAGCCTGTGGGGAAATCTCTGACTGGCTATACTTCAGGCCCCCACCCAGCAGAAGTTCAATTATTACCTTAGATAACCTGACAAAACCTACTCTCGATGCTTTAAAATAAGTCTGCAAAATGGCCAAGTTCCCCCATATTAGTTCCATGCAGTACAAACAGGTAGAAAGGTGACTCCTCAGATGGTTTCTGGTAACTAGGAGAAAAGTCTTTGAACCCAGTGCTAATCACACCTGCCTGTTGTCTGCACAGGAGCACAACACCTCCGAGGAACAACAGTTTGACTTAAATTCCCCTGAATATCCCTGAATCCTAGAAGTGTAAGGTCACTGTTTTTACAGGCTTTTGTTTAGAGACTGTCCCTTTTATCAATTTGGGTAGAACATAAAGGAAGTTGGAAAAAAAAAAGCGCTATGTGATTTAAACTAAATTATTTTTGCTTGCTACCCAGGGCAAAAAAATACAAGGAAGTCTGAAATGGGTCGACTCCTGTTTTATCAGCTGCCACCTTAATCAATCTGGATGTGTGAGGCTATTAACCACCCATACGGTTGTTTTATCTGAGCAAGATCCTCTGTGTTGTTGGGAGAATAATTTTCAGATCCATGAGCTTGTAAATAATCATTTTTGAAAGGGCTTAGTCAGAAATGGGGTTTCATATATTTTTCACTACGTGCCCTACAGGCACAGATGATGACATGAATAAATTCTTAAAATTACAGAGGAGCAAAAAGGGGGACATATCGAGATTCGTATCACGTTATCTCACCTAGAACAAAGACCTTACTGCCAGTTAAGCAATAACCTGGTACCTGCAGAGACTAAAGGAGAAAACAGGCTGTATTGAGATAGAGCAAAGTCAATCCAACACTTAGTTCTGTCTCTGAAACCCACAGAAGAAACTCCAAGGAGGATAAAAGACTGGAAAAACATCCGGTTCCTTCCCCACGATGCTCTGCCAGCCTCTCAGGGGACTTTTCAACCCAGAGACAATGCCTTTTTGTCTAAATATTATCAACATCTTTTTCTTCCACAGCTTTGTCTATAAATTAGGATCATCAACAGCAGCACGTGGCAAAGAATCCCCCAGTTTCACTTCATGTGATTTAAAAAAAACCAAACACAAGCCCAAACCTTCTGGACTAAACCAAAAACAAACAAGGAAGGAGCCTCCAAAAAAATTATGCTTAGACAGCAAGCTGCATCCTACCAATCTTCCACTAGAGCTGCAGAGTTTTCCACTGTGCACAGGAATTACAGGCCGCAGCATTAGAAAGAAAAGACAATATTAACTGAACCACTGCCCAAAACACCTCCTATTTATTGGTTTTTAATAGTTCAGGTTGCCTGTAAGTTACAGTGAAACACAGAGGGCTTGCACAATCCACAAAGACACGGCAGTAGAACACCCAAGGCCATGCCACCAACAGGAGATGTGCAAGAAATAAGGGAATATAGATTCGCAGCCTCAATTCTGGAATCCCTCACACAGTTTACTGTACACAGTTGTCTCAAGCAACACTAATTCTGCTGTTTCTGGGCAAGCTGTCAGCTTGGAAATTAGTTTTGCATTGCTTTAGTAGGGAAGTTTTACTTATTAGGAAAAGCTGAAGTTCTCCAACTGCAAACTCACACCTTGCCTTGCCAGCAAACAAGCAAGTTGTAATATTACCACCTTTCACCCTGATCTCCAACATGTGTCAATTAGCTTAAGTCATCCCAAACTATGGGACTTAGCCCTCTTTTGATGGGATACCTGGGTACCTACTAGGGCTTGTGACAGGACCTTCCAAAATCAATAAAAAAAATAAAGCAAGTTTGGAAAATACTGCCCGAGTCTGATAACCTGGAGGATGGTTCTGCTACTAGGTGGTGGCTTTTTGGTACCCTCTCTGACACATCCTAATGAAGAACAAAAATCATGCAGCTTTGGTCATAACAGCATCTGCTGTTACGGTCGTTGTTTTTTTATGAGCCAGCTTGAAAGTTCTTTTTACAGCCTTTGCTAATCTCCTCTCTGCTAGCAAGTAGTAAATATCACAGGATGGCTCAAAACTGTATGTGCTTAAAAGTGAAAGTTGTGCTTCTACCTGGGCCATTCCCTATGGTGAAAAGCTGAGAATATCCAGCATTTCAAAGGTTAAAACCAGACATACACACACAAATATTCCCCATGGTTCTGTGGGAAGCCAACAAGCAGAAAAGAACTTCACAGCATGGCCAGCAAGCAACAAACATTGCTCACAAAAGACATCATATATTTTGTTTTACTGGTTACCACCATGAGAATATTTCTAGAAACAGCAGTGTGCATATTGCTGACCCAATCATGAGTCTTTTTTAGCACCCATCCTACAGAAATACCTGCCCAGACACTTTCTGTGTGGCCAAGCCCACCAGCCCATCACAACTGCAGTGTATTTACCATCTCCCCAGACATCAGCAACCCTCTGCAGCTGGTTGCTCTGCCCAGCAGCTAGACTGAGGCAAAAGAAATAGGAACAAGCAGGTAGGGTCTGTACAAGGTAAGAACTTCAGTGTTCAATAGCTCAAGAAGT
This sequence comes from Momotus momota, assembly GCA_028565915.1. NCBI lineage: Eukaryota > Metazoa > Chordata > Aves > Coraciiformes > Momotidae > Momotus > Momotus momota. The sequence goes on from JAOXNV010024903.1 coordinate 8,716, forward strand.
AAGGAAATGGGGGTGACCTCAGAGTCAGGCTACACAGTTGGCAAATTTGAGCCACACTCTGTGTTGAGGTCTCCTAAAGGCTGTAGGAGGAGAACTGAGGAACTAGAAGAAAAATGCAGGGTCTCAATTTCAGGGAGATCCAAGGAAGAGCTTTAGAAGATGCAGGAGAGCTTTGTAGCACTGCTCACAGTTTGATGTCCCCAGCACGTACATTATGCCCTTCAAAGCATTTCAGAATATTAACCAACTGATGGACACAATAACCCTCCTCTCTACAGTGGGAAAAGCTTATCTCTGTTGTACCAACACAGAAAGCAACCCAAAACCATCACAACTTCTCAGATTTCTCAGAATTACAGGATCCAACAGCAACTAGAATTAGCACTCACCACAACTGACTCCCAGCACTTCTTCCTTCTAGAAGAAAAAGGAAAGGTTTTCAGGAAGACCACTTATATACAGCTGCCCCATCACCACCACCACCAATGGCTGTGAGTCATCCCCAGGTGCTGCCTAGCAAGGCCAAGACTTAATCAAGCAATTAATCAAGCCCAGGTGCTGCTGAAATCATAGCAAAACTCTTCAGGATGTTTGTAGAATAGAGACTTTGTGCTTCTTGGGAGTTCACCTGTGAGGTATCAGATCAAAGATCTAAAGATTCAGAATCTAAAAGTTCTAAAGCTTCTGTATCAGGTGAAAAGCTGAAGTTCATGAACAAAAACATGACAATAGAGTATTTGTCCATCTCTTTCTGGTCTGGAGCAGCAGTGTTTAGGGGCACTGAAACATCTGCTGCTTGTGAAACCTTTGTTCTTTCCTTCAGCCCCTTGTAGAAGTGTTTGTGGAGCTGGGGCCACTGGGGAAACAACAGGGTGCTGCCTGCAGGTCAATTCTCAGCTTAGGAAAGTGGTTGTGGACAAACAAAACTGCATGAAATGGGTACAGGCTCCTGACAGCACTTTTCAAGCCTCAGATTGTCCAGCTCAGTTACTTAAAATGGTGTCCTCAAGGTAGCTGAACACCAACGATGAAACACTCAGGAAAACAAAGAGTTGAATCAACCCTTGTTGCTACAGAGGTTCCATCATCCATATTTAATACCACCTCAAATATCTCTACGCTACAGTCACCTCAGAAAACTTTGCCAGGTGTTTGGAGATTGGGAGGTCTCAAAGTACTGGATGGGCATAGCTCCAAACTGTGCACAAAGGGGCAGGGGGACAAAAGGTCTATATGGTTTTATAGTCATCTGTGGATGAAAGCAACAGGCTGACACAACGATTGGGACAGGAGAAGATCCCTTTCAGGCTGTAGTTCCTCTGTTTTCACGCTTAGGTTTGTATTTCCATACACACAAAAAATAAAATCAAACCAAACCCACTAACCTTCACGGTGCTTTTATTTCTGCTTAGCTATGCCACATGCTTAAATTTATCCTCAAGGACACTGACTTTGGTCACAGGCTCCACAGAGACCCTTGATACACGTCTCCATGTGGGAGCATCACGGAAAGGTGAGGTGAAGAAGCTATGAAAGCGTGACAGCAGCCTACAGGAAATCCCAATGCTCATACTGTTCAACTACAGCAAACCGAGGACACAATTTTCCAAATACGGCCTCCCCAGGAGACTTCATGTGCTTTGTCAAACTTTGCCTTGTCGGGGAAATTTAATTTCACAGCAGACCTGCTGAGGCAGGGGTGGGGAGGGAACCTGATATTTTTCAGCCCTTCTTCAGGAGTGCACCTACATGTCGCATCTTTGTTGGTCCTTCCTCTCCAGAGGACCTAGGAGCGCAGTATAGCTGGGCTCACAAGACACACTTACTTTGCTCTGTCTTGCAAGAACGTGGTCAAAACTTGTGCCGTTTTATGGTACACTTCTTAAAATCTGGAAAGCCACGTGCACTTCAAATGCCTTTCAGAACTGGGCACGATTCTATAGGGGTCAGGAGATGTGAAATCAGTTCCTACCCCTGCCACTGAACTGTGGCCTCAGTGGGGTCATTTCCTTTCTCTTTCTTCTCCTCTTTCCACATTTTTTTTTTTTTTTTTTTAAATAAAAGTTTTTTTTTTTTTCAATTTTTGGAAATTTTAATTTTTTTTGACAGGTTTTACCCTTTTTTAAAAA
>JAOXNV010024904.1:0-14846 GCA_028565915.1 Momotus momota
ACTGTATAAAAGCACTGTGCTAATAGCTAATAAACGGAGTTTGCTTATCAATCATATTGATTGGCCGCGTCTTCCCTCGTCGCTCTGCAAATGGTGACCCCGACGTGATACTAATGAAGCCATAACGAGAACATTCACGATAACTCTATGAGTAGATGTGTTTGACTCTCGAGCTCCTCCCGGCACAGGATGACAAATGAAAGAAAGCTATTATGTGTTATTTCCCCTCTCTACTGCTAGTGACTGGAAGTATGATTAGTGAATCCAAGGGGAAAAACGTCCACTGAAATCCATGGGATAGAAAAGAGAAAGGAATTAATTCTGCCAGTTTTAGACAAGTGGTCTAAGCTGCCTTTGGTATCTCAGAGGAGATGGAGACATGTCTGACATCCTGTTGGCTGTTCTCTGACATGAATCCCCATATGCTAAACAGACTGTCTTTCAGATGAGGAATTGTTTGAATGCACTTATTTCTGTTTATTACTCCAAAAAAAAATTAAAATGCTGAGGCAGTAATTTTTCCTAGCAATGTAGGGCCTTTTTAGGTGTCCCAGACTTTTCCATTTTGTCTCCAGCTACTGCTCCAGAAGGTATGTGGTACATCCATTGCTGTGCCACCCAAACCACAACAATGATTCTGATACCTTAAAACACATCTATTGAAGCTAGTCTTGAAATTCAGAAGGGAAATTCCATTTAGATGTTCTCATGTGTTCAGCTTGTCTTGCAGCTCCTACTGTACAGAGCCCCTAAGCCGTATCTACTAGCCCAGTTCATGTTCCAGTCCAGAGCATCTAAATTAACACAAGATGCCAGTAGAAGAGATTAGTTCACAGGGAATTCAAAAAGCCTTTCCTATGCACTTGATGTTCCCTCATCAAATGTAAGGAAAAGACACCAGGTGTCCCAACCAAGAAGGTGTCAGGTACAAGGTTGATTATGATAGCAGCAGCTTTCTTCTCCTGTTCCAAATTTCACTGATCAGGAGCAGGGTTGTTTGACAGATGTACTGAACAATTGCCTCACCTGACGTTCTTTTCCTCTTCCAGATTCTTCCTCTTTACTCCTAGCTACCCCTTTAAATAACAAGCCTAGGCTTTGCTACATTTAAAGACTTCTTTGATATTTATGACCTGGTTACTCTGACATTTTCTACCTTGTTGATTAGTTCTGCTGAGCTCATACTCCCCGTTTGTTATCAATAGTGCCCTGTTATTTCACATGCTGCTGTATTGTTAGTGGTGCCCTGAGTCAGGTCAAATTATATAGACATTACACCACTTTTCCTCTCTGCAATGCCTTCTAATTACTCCTGCTGTTGTCTTCTTAATGTAGGCCAGGAATTGCCATCTGTATACATATTCTAACAACTATTTCAGATGTCTATATATAGGTCCAAATCAGGTGCTGAATCCAATCTCTGATGTTAGGTAAGATTAGTCCCATTCTGGTTTCCTAAAGGTTAAATAAGACGAGTTCCAGCAATCATGATAGGAGTCACTAAAATCCATGATCAAAGCAATACACACTTTTTTTTTTTTTTTCCAGGAAACATCTAGCATTCTTCCCACCTTCACTCATTGGATTATAGAGGTATTCAACTTCTTTATCTGACGAGGCTCAAACTGAAGCATGTGTACATCAAAGATCTATCACATACCATATATCACTGAGACTCATGAGCACGAAAGTATTCTCCAGATAGCTGATGACGACATTTTTACCTCTGTTTCATACCTTTCCATCCTCTCTGATTTGTTCTTCATGTGGATTTGGACTATCCAGTAAGAAAGTGATTTGTGGACCAGACACCACTATGCTAAATCATTTAACATGGAGAAAGCAAAAACAGAAAGCTTGTGGCAAGTAAAAGGAAGGAGAAAGAACTGAAGGAACAGGGTTTCAATTATTTATAAGATTATTGACACTTGTTTGTGGATGGACTGGTGAATAGATGAATGCATGGATGGATGGATGGATGGATGGATGGATGGATGGATGGATAGGAATAGGATGGATGGATAGAGGGATGGACAGGCATGTAGAAATAGGTACATGGATGGATGGATGTGTAGAGATGGATGGATGGATGGATGGATGGATGGATGGATGGATGGATGGATGGATGGATGGATGGATGGATGGATGGATGGATGTCTAATGAGAGACAAAAATGTTATTAAATTATTTTCTTTTGTGTTCTCCATTTCATCCACATTCATCACCACCTCAAATTTCTGGGTGTTTAGAAATTACTATACTCCATTTGATGCTCTCCTTCAAGTCCTCCTGAAACTGTGTGTTCCATAAGCTATAGACAAATGGATTAAGCAGAGGAGATACCACAGTGTTCAAGATGGACACCACCTTGCTGAGGTCCAGTCTGTTGGTCTGGCTGGGTGTGAGCACATGAAGATGCAGCTGCCGTATGTGATAGACACCACAGTGAGGTGAGAAAGGCTTTTTGTCTGCCAGCCATCGAGGGGGTTTTGACCACAGCAGTAATGATGTTGATGTAGGATACAGCTGTAATAGTCTGGCTGTAGCTGTAATAGGCTACCCAGTAGGGTGAACACTGCAATAATGAAATTTGTGCACTCCAGGTATTTCCACATTTCAGTGAAATCATTTGTGTGCTATCACAGAAAAAAATGATTAAAGGTGTTCGAACCACAGAATGGCATCTGGAAATACTCTGATTGAGAAAGAATGAGGACAGTCCCACCAATCCAGGCAGTAATTACCAGCAGGCTGCAGACTTGTGAATTCATAATGGTCACATAATGTAGAGGTTTGCAGATGGCCACATATCGGTCAAAGGACATTACAGCTAACAAGAGAAACTCAGTGGCACCTAGCATTAAGTACAAAAAATTTTGAGCGAGATAGCCCCTTAAAGAAATTGTTTTTTTTCCCTAAAGCCAGGTTGGCCAGAGCTTTGGGGATGACAGTGGTAGTAAAGCCAATCTCTAAGATGGAGAAGTTCCTGAGGAAGAAGTACCTGGGAGTCTGAAGATGATGGTTTATCAGGGAGATGGTGATGATGAGAATGTTGCCTGTTAAAGTCAAGATGTAGGTGACTAACAAGATGGCAAAGAGCACAGACTGGAGATGATCGTCATCATCAACAACACCCAAGAGGATGAACTCCATCACTGTCATTTGATTCTTCATATGCAGCTTATTTAAACACGTTTAAAAGTTTTGAGGGAAGCCAAAACGTAATGTGTGAGAGTCTCCAAAACCTTGCTCCTGAAATCAGTCAGTGTTCTCTGTTTACTGGGTGTTCTTCGAAAGAAGAGGATTCATCAAGGCTCAATAACATCTCCATTCTGATTTGCCTACTACCCCACTGGTTTCTAAGAAATCTACACTGCCTTTCCGAGCAATACTCAAATTTAATGTTAAGCTCGTAAAGGCAAATAAATCCACACTGTAGAAGAAGCTCTTGAGTATGAAGAAGTGATCCTTCCTTCTTCTCCTTCTGCATCTGATCTTCAGAGTCTAAAGAGACAGTTAAAAAAATACAAATGGGACATGGAGCATAGCAGGGAGTGGACAGTTAAAGGACTCGAGTTTTATAGTGGGTGACCCTGATGTGACATGTAAGCAAAAGCACACTCAGGAGCAGCTTTGAAAAGGAGCATCACTTCATGGAACATAGCCTTTATGAATATCCCCACTACCAATATTTAACTAAATTTCCCAACAATGCTCCTGTTTGTTGGTGTCAGATTCTTAGCTAAATTCATCAGTTCATCAATTCTTAGCTAAATGTCATCACAACCCTACCTTTCTAAAATTAAGATGCTAAATCTAAGTAGGCTATCTAACTCCTAGTATCTAGTGCTTTTACAGAGGAATTTGTTTCCTCCTGAAATGAGCATGATGATTTGTTAAGCAGTGATTCAAATAACAAAGAAGTCTATCTCCATAAGCAAACAGCAGATAAGAGTACGCTCATTCATCTTCAAGCACCTTTCCTGGTACGGAGCTACATGACCAAATCATCTAGAAACCCTTTTTAGACAATGGATAAAAAAGGCATTTGTGGAACATGATTCATCTCATGCTAAGGCAGATTATATAATTGGTTTCCTACATTATCTATAACTATCTCCTAACCAAAAAAAGGCAAGAGATGTGGATTTCAGCTTAAGTGAGAAAAATCCTACTTGTGGTGAGCAACTTAGACTTGGGCAACTGGGATGGAACTCACTTGCTTGAACATAGATGTCTAATAACATCTTAGGCACCACTGAATATCCAGGACATCGATACACTGCTGGCAGATTGGACATGTATTTATAAGTTTCTGCAACCTGGAGATCAGGCAGGACATCGTAAGGCGTGTAAACTGACACGGAGCTATTCTACTGACTTCTAAACATCGACAGAAGGATCCACTTGAATTCCTAGACTAATGAGATGTCTACAGAGGAGTGGCAGACACTGTGGAGGACCATTCCCCCTAGGAGACACAACGGGAGGCTGGCCAGGTAATCCTGAGACATTTCAAATGGAACTAGGCCTGTATGTGTGCAACCGGATCAGGTAAACAATGTTGTCAAATGCCCTAAATGAGGTGCCTAAAATCCAAGTTCTAAGTTAGTTGCAGCAGGATTTTCCCTTTTTTTTTGGTTATGAAAACAAGGACTGGTAGGGATAACTCATCTTCTTCCTAAGCAGATAATGAAGATAAGTCTGAAAATTGACTTCTGGATCTCTCTTACTCTCTCTACTCACAATACATGGAGCTTAAACTCCTTCCTCAGGTTTGCTTGCCTAACTTGTAGAGATGAATATTCCCTGGACTCTTGTGCAATAATTGTGATGAAAATGATTTAATTCCTTCCTCTTACAGTGAAAGAGTTATGAATTACTACTAAAGGCTCACAAGAATCCTGATGTGAATTTGTCATCAAATCTTGAGTTATAGCAGAGATAATAGTAATAAAGGCAACAACAACAATAATAATAGAAGGAGTAATAACATAGAACATTTAAACTGATGAAGTAACTACTCCTAATAAGTAAATTGGACAGCACAGTTAGGGAAGTTTTCAAGGGCTAGAAAACATTTTCTTTTAGGGTGAAGACAATACACATTGTCTTAATAGATGTATTTTCATCCCCTTCAGGGAGTTGGATTATATGTCATCCTTCAGATTATCTTGTTATGGTATTATTATAAAAGAAGAGAAGAGTACTCACCTTGCAGATTAAGAAAATCAAATCTTCCTGAGAGGAAGAACTTTTGTTTTAAAAACTCCAAGAAATATTTTTCAGATCCAATCCGTAGATTATCGTTCTGTCACTTAATCCCTCAAAATTGCCTTTTAGCCAAGGAACACTCCTCCTCCTCCTCTTAAGATGTTTTATCATCTGAGATTTTCTTATGGACATGTCTCAGTGACAAAAACACATACCATTTTGTGACATTTCAAGCACATAGTTTTTTCTTAAACTAATCTGTATCCAGCAAAAAGATCTTTTGCACATATGCTGGTTATATGCACGTATAACCTGCTTTTCCAAGTACAGTATGTATTACTAAAAGGTTCAACACAAGCTGCCTAGAAAGATAAAAAGAAAATGCTTCATTTAGTGTCATTAACATTGCTTCCATTTTGCAGTTGCTTAGTAACCCAGCAGCCTGGCTTCTTCCCAAAGCTTTCCCTGTGTGAGTCATTACACCAGCACTATTTAATTTTGTTTATTCTAGCTTTATCGCCTCCCAAGATGACATGTGATGATCTCCGTAGAAAGATCTCCCTTGCTCTGTGGTCTTCTGGGAGAGTAACTGTTTGTTACAGACATGTCTTCTTTCTAGTCTTATTCAATTAACTGGGGCTATGGTTCATTCAAGAAGGTAAGAAGTTTAGACAGTAGTGGATATGAGTCATCTTACTTATCTTTAATATCAACACTGTGAAGCTTCAATTCAGTTCCCTACACATAGATATGTGTATTGGGTTTGGCTGAGCTGGAGTTCGTGTTCCCCAGAGCAGCTGTCATGGTGCTGGGCTTTGGACTGGGAGGCAGGTAAGACACCGGTGTTGTGGCTGCTACTGAGCAGCGCTCGCATGGCACCAAGGCTCTTTCCAACATCTTCCACCCCTCATCCCCTGACCAAAGAGATATTCCACAACACAAGACATCAGCTCACATGTAGAAGGGAGAGAAAGGAGGAGGAGAGTGGGAGCATCTGTTTGTGAAGACACTTGTCCTCTGAGTAACCGCTACTCGTACCAGAGTCCTGCTTCCCAGGAAAGGCCAGACATCGCCTGCTGATCGAAGTAGAGAATAAGATCTTGTTTTGCTTTGCCTTCTACGTGTGTGGCTTGCTTTGTGCCTTTTTCTTTTAAGCTGCCTTTATCGTACCCCACAGACCCTTCCCATCTTATTGTCTCCTCCCTTGTCGTGCTGAGGGAAGTAGAGGGGAGTGATAGAGTGACTTGGTGGGTACCTGGTGCTCAGCCAAGGTCAACCCACCACAATATGCAATGACAATTTATCTTAGGGTATCCAGGCTTCTTTTGTGGTTTCAGAAAAGATCAAGAACCTCAGCCAAAGTGCCAAGGTAGCTTCCATGTTGTCATATCCAACAGCTGCATTAGCCACAAAGTAAGGACAGGATTAAAGACAGGATTCATCTCAAGTAACAGTCTAAATTCAAGACAATGGCTCAGGGACTGTTTTCAGCTAAGAGAGGAATGTTGATCCCTCCAAAGGGTGATTTATACAATAATTTTAGCCATGTTCTGAGGAAAATAAATCATGTTACATAGATCCTTTCTGGCCATGCGTGAAGTAAACCACTGTAACTTAGAAGTAAAAGACAGAGGTGACAAAAACTTAGGAAGATTTATGCCACTCCTCTTCTTTGCTCCATCATAAGTACCATCCTTTTTTTTGAAAGGATGCTGGTTTGTAGTGATCAGTCAATGGAGGTGACAGGGACATGAAGAACTGATGTAAGTCATTTGAAGTTGCAGATGCAAGAATCAACTGCAGATGCAGACATCTGGATTTATGCATATACCCTGAAGCTTTGTATCTGTAAGGTGGGTGTCTCAACACCTGACACAGTCAGTGCAGATCTACTTAGTGAAGCCAATTACACCAGTGGAGTAGTTAATCAGATCAGATGACACACACTCTCTTGGCCTCGTGGCTGTTGCTGATGAGGTGCGCAATCAAAGAAATTTGGAGACCACTAAACTAGATGATGCTAAGGCCCATGATCACCATGAAGTACCAGACCTCATGGTGATCATCCAGAGATCATTTGGAGCACAGACTGCATATCTTTAATGTTATCACATCTCTCCAGTAGAAGATAATAACAAGCAGATGGGCAGGGGAAGAGGTAAACATCAATGGCCTGGACGCAGGAGTTGAAGGCAGGTTTGCTGATGATACTAAACTGGGAAGTGCTGTTGACAGTCTTGAGCAATCAGAAGTGTTGCAGAGGGATCTAGATAGATCAGAGTATTGGGAAATGATTAAAATGATGAAATTGAGCAGGTTCAAATCCCAGATTTTGCACCTGGGGCAGAGTAATGCTGAGCACAAGCATAAGTTGTGAGAGGAGTTGCTGGATAGCAGCCTGGCAGAAAAGGCCCTGAGGGTGCTGGTTGACAGCAGCTCAATATGTCAGCAGTGTGTCCTGGCAGCCAAGATGACAGACCACATCCTGGGGTGCATCAAACACAGCATAGTCAGTCAAGAGAGAGAATTGTTCTGCTGGGTTTGGCATTAGGGCGGCCTCACCTTGAGTATTGTGTGTAGTTCTGGGCCTCACAATTTAAAAAGAACGCAAAGATACTTGAACATAGAATCATAGAATGGTTTGAGTTGGAAGGGACCTTAAAGATCATCTAGTTCTAAACCCCCTCCCACTAGAACAGGTTGAGAAAGGCCACATCCAACCTGGCCAACACATCCAGTGATGGAGCATCCACAACCTCCCTCGGCAACCTGCTCCAGTGTCTCACCACTCTCACAGTGAAGAATTTCTTCCTAGTTTCCAATCTAAATCTACCCTCTTCCTGTTTGAAGCCATCACCCTTTATCCTGTCACTACAAGCCCTTGTCAAAAGTCTGTCTCCAGCTTTATTACAGGCCCCCTTCAGGTACTGGAAGGCAACCATAAGGTCTCTGTAGAGGCTTCTCTTCTCCAAGCTGAACAATCCCAACTCTCTCAGCCTGGCCTCGTGGGAGAGCAATTCTAGTCCTCTGATCATCTTCATAGGCCTCCTCTTGACCCTCTCCAACAGATCCATGTCCTTCTTGTGTTGGGGGCTCCAGAGTTGGATGCAGTGCTCCAGGTGGGGTCTTACAAGAGCGGAGTAGAGGGGGAAGAATCCCCTCCTTCAAGCTGCAGGTCACGCTTCTCTTGATGAAGCACAGGATACAGTTGGGGTTTTCTGGGCTGTACTAGCACATTCTTGAGTCTTGTTGAGCTTTTTGTCAACCAGCACCCCCAAGTTTTTTCCTCAAGGCTGCCCTCAATCCATTCTCCACCCATCCTGTATTTGTGCTTGATTTTGCCCCACCCCAGGAGCAGGATGTTGCAATTCACCTTGTTGAACTTCATATGGTTGTCATGAGCCCACCCCTGAAACCTGTCCAGGTCCCTCTGGATGGATCTCTTCCCTCCAGTGCGTTAACCACACCACGCAGCTTCATGGCATCTGCAGACTTGCTGAGGGTGCCTTTTTCCCACTGTCTATGTCACCAACAAAAGTATTACACAGAACCAGTCCCAGTACCGATCCCTGAGGTGCACCACTTGTCACTGGTCTCCACTTGGACATCAAGTCATTGATTGCAACACTTTGAGTGCAACCAGCCAGCCAATTCCTTATCCACTGAGTGGTCCATCCACCAAATCCATGATTTTCCAGTTTAGAGACCAGGATGTTGTACAGGACATTGTTGAACGCTTTGCACAGATCCAGGTAAATGATGTCAGTTACTATTCCCTTATCCATCGATGATATAACTCTGTCGTAAAAGGCCACTAAATTTGTCACGCACAATTTGCAGTTGCTAAAGCCATATTGGTTACCATCAATCAACTCCTTATTTTCCATGTGCCTTCAGCAGAGCCTTCATGAGCATCTGCTCCACTGTCTTGCAAGGCATCAAGGTGAGACTGACTGGCCTGTGTTTTCCCTGGTCTTCCTTTTTTCCCTTTTTGAAAATGGGAGTCATGTTTCCCCTTTTCTAGTCAGTGGGAACTTCACCAGACATCCATGACTTTTCAAATATGATGGAAAGTGGCTTAGTAACTGCATCCACCAGTTCCCTCAGCACCCACAGATGGATCTCATTGGGTCCCATGGACTTGTGCACCTCCACATTCTTTAGATGGTCTCAAACTTTATCCTCATTTACAGTGGGCAGATCTTCCCTGTCCCAGTCTGTGCCTTTACCTTCTGCAGCTTGGGCGACTTGAATGGAGCCCTTGCTGGTGAAGACTCCGAAGACTGAAGCAAGCTCCAGGGACTACGTTGAAGAAATTCTTAGAAATAATCCCCCTCATTTCACGCCTGAAAACAAAGAGAATGACAATGGATTGCCCACTTGAATAGTAATTCAGACTGTCTCTGCCTGTCAGGTCAGACTCAAAAGAAGCAGTGGGGGATTTGAGCCATTTTACCCAGTAGGAAGCACAGGGAGCACTGGGAGGAAAGTCAGATCAGCAGAGGACAAGGGCCATGAATATTGGTGCTGAAGAATGCAACAAGTGAAAGCAAGAGATGATCCAGAGACCAGCAAACTAAGTTTTTCATTCTTTTCATTAATCTGTTTGAAAACCTTACTGCAGGAGAAGTGCAAAGGCAGACAGAACCTGAGATGCAGAGCTCTAATGCTATCAAGGGTCGGGCTTCAGACTATCTTCCTGTTGAGACTGACTAATAAATTGCTCTGTGTCTTAGCTTGGGTGTCCTGGTTTCAGCTGGGATGGAGTTAATTTTCTTCCTAGTAGCTGGTGCAGTGCTGTGCTTTGGATTTAGGGTGAAAGTAATGTAGCTAACACAGGAATGTTTTATTTGTTGCTCAGCAGCACTTAACACTAAGTCAGGGACCTTTCAGCTTCTCACAACTTACCACCAGTGAGCAGGCCAGGGATGCAAAAGAAGTTGTGAGGGAACACAATCAGGATGGCTGACCCCAACCAAAAGGATATTCCGGACCATATGATGTCATGCTCAGTATATAAACTAGGGGGAAATCAGGCCAGGGGCCACCACTCCGACACTGGATGGGCATCGGTTGGTGAGCAATTGTTCTTATTTGCATCATTTTATTTCTTAGATTTTATTTCTCTCTCTTATTTTTTTTTTCACTGCAATTTATTGTCATTAGTGTCAACTAGAATAGAACAGAATGACAAGAAACAAAAACTACCTTCTGCCCACTCTCCTTTTCTTCCCAAATTCCCTCCTTCACTCCTGATTTCTCTACAGCCTGCCCAGCTCTAAGAGGCTCATGAGGAGTGGGGGTTGTCAGTTAGCAACATTTTGTTCCTGCTGCTCTTCCCTCCTCACACTTTTTCCTGCTCCAGCATGGAGTTGGTATTATGGGCTGCAGTTCTTTAGGCTAAACCTGCTCCAGTGTGGACTCTCTACAGGTCACTGTTCCTTCAAGGCATATCCACTTGTTACATCACAGTCTCATCCACCGCAGGCTCCAGTGTGGACATCTGTTCCAATGTGGTCCTTCCACAGACTGCAGGGAAATACCTGCTGCACCATGGTCTCTGCCACAGACAGCAAGGGAATATCTGATCTTGTAGCTGGAGCTCATTCCTCTCCTTCGTCTCTGACCTTGGTGTTCACAGGATTGTTTCTTACGCTTTGTTTCTCCTCACTCCTCACTGCCATGCAGCATTTTGCCCTTTTAGAAATAGTTTTTTGAGAGGTGCCACCAGCTTCATTGATAGCCTTAATCCTGATCTGAGGTGTGTCCATTGTCAAGTTGGCTTGAACTGTCTGTGTCTGGCAGGAGGGCAGCATGAAGGCTAGTGCATGGTCTCTTCTCATGGAGATCACCCTACTGAACACCACATCCATTTCCTGCTCTGGTTTTACCGCCCACATGTTTTTTTTTCTGTGCTGCAACCAGTTTAGCTTTTCTCACCGTGAGGACCTATGACTCTATCTGCAAACACTGAATTATGAGTCATGCACAGGAGACCTTGCATGCAGATGGTCACCAGTGCACAGATTACAGCTGTTTTTTACTCTGTGCTGCACACTGACAATACCTTAGAATCATAGAATCACAGAATGGTTGAGGTGGGAAGGGACCTCCAGCGGTCATCTGATCCAACACCTGGCTCAAGAAGGTCCACCTATAGCCAGCTGCACAGGACCAATTCCAGATCAGTTTTTTTATTTCATCATCTTCATGACGCTTTGTTGGACTCTTGCCGGTATGTCTCTGTTACTGGGGAACCCAGAACTGCCCACAGTACTTCTGCTGTGGCCTCACCAGTGGTGAATACAGGGGAAGGATCTCCTCCCTCAGCCTGCCTGAAAGACTCAGAGAATCATAGAATAGCTTGGTAAAGGTCATCCAGTCAAACCCCCCGTCAGAGCTCCGTCCCACTTGACCATGGATGTTTCCAAGGATGTGGCTTCTACTACTTCTCTGCACAACCTGGGCCAGGGTCTCACTACCCTTATAATAAAAAAAACTTCTTCCTCTCTAGCCTAAGTCTCCTTCTTATAGTTTAAAACCATCACCCCTTGTCCTGTCACAGCAGGCCCTGCCAAAAAAGTCTGTCCACACCTTTCTGATAGGTCCTCCTTATATACTGAAAAGGCACAAGAAGGTCTGCCTGTAGTCTTCTCTTCTCCAGGTTAAACAAGCGAAACTCTCTCAGACTGGCCCCCCAGCAGAGGGATTCCCCCTCTTGGATCATTTCTGTGGCCTCCTCTGGACCTGCTCCAACAGGTCCATGTCTTTCTTCTGCTGAGGATGCCAGAGTTGAACACAACGCTGCAGGAGAGGTATCACCAGAGCAGAGAAGAGGGAGAGAATCAATGACTATAAAGTAACTGCAGATATTTTAGACATATGAAGACATCTACCTTTGAGTGTTTTCATCAGCAAATGGCCAATGAAAGCATTGGGTTTTTTGTTACTAAAAGTGCTAGGAAAGGAAAATATGCTTTGTCTCCATTTTGGTGAAAATAAATTCCTCCCTACAAAGCCTCCTGGGATTTGTTTTCCCCAGAAAAAAAATGGAGCTGTCAAACAACTCCTCTGTTCACCCTTGGAACCTGGTCCACTGAATATCCTCAGGGTAGACTTGGCTGTTAATTACTTTTCTTCATCTGAAGTGAAACAAACACATTTGTAGAGTAGATCGCTGCAGGAATCTCTTCCAAGAGGCAACATGAATTAAATTGGAACAGGTTTTGTTCTTTCTGCTCTACACACTCACCCAACACTACCTAGGTGAGCTCTGCAGTGTCAAACACCTGTAGTGAGCCTCAAGAAATAGCTCTGATGTGACAGAGCAAACCCCCAGATCTCAGCTTTAGAGCTTTGGAGGTTGACTGACTGGTTGGTTTTCTATGGTGACTGGATTCAGTTTTCTCTTCTGTGGGTTTTTATTTTGTTTGATTTGGGATTTTTTATGGGGAGAAGAAGGAGGGAGGGGGTGGGGTTTTTTTTGTTGTGACTAAACACAACCCTCATAATAGTTCAATATTTTTGAACAGGGGATAAAGAAAAACCTACACAGGCACACACATGAATGTAGATTTACTGATTTTCAGGGAAAAGGACATGACCGAGCTTATTTTCTAGTTACAAAGACAGAAATGAGGTTCAGAGAACACTGGAAAAAGGGAGTGCAGCAGAGGTGTTGCAGCTGAAGCTTCTTCACTTCTCCAGCTGTATAAACACAACCTGGTTTCCTGCTCAACAAGAAAAGGAATGAACCATTGTTATTAAGCATTCTGGCCATTGGCAAGATGGTTACACCAGGAGAATGAGTCAGGTGACTAAATTTAGGCAACTGAGGTCACTGGACTTGCCTTGGGATAGCCAAGTGGGCCTCTACATATCACTCTAGAAGAACAGAAGTCCTCTTTTTACTCCTCCTGGCCCAGCCTCATGGGGTTGTCTTCAGGTACTCTGAGACATTGCAGAGGGCATCAGGCTTCTCTCTGTAGGAAAGCAAAACCTGTAGCACCTAGAGAGATGTTTCTGAATTAGAAACCTATCCGCCAATCAACCCATACCTGGAACTCAGGTGTCTGTATTGGCTGGACCTCCAATGGCTATTGGGAAATGTGACTACAGTATGTATCTTAATGCAGATTTCTTAATAGACCTCTCCTATGAAGCCAGGCCGAGGGACTTGGGGTTGTTCAGTCTGGAGAAGGGAAGGCTCTGTGGAGACCTTATAGAGGCCTCCAGTACCTGAGGGGGATCTACAGGAAAGCTGTCGAGGGACTTTTCATAGATGGGTGTGGTGATAGGACAAGGGGCAATGGTTTTAAACTAGAGCAGGGGAGATTTAGATTAGACATTAGGAAGAAGTTCCTTACTGTGAGGGTGGTGAGACACTGGAATGGGTTACCCAGAGAAGCTGTGGACGCCTCATCCTTGTATGTGTTCAAGGCAGGCTGGATGAGGCTCTGAACAACCTACCCTAGTGGGAGGTGTCCCTGTCCATGGCAGGGGCATTGGAAATGGATGATCTTTAACATCCCTGGTTCTCCCCCAGCAATTGACAAGAGCCATTTCAGCATAAACTGAGCAGTTTCTATTCTTTTCTCAATATACAGTCTGCCTTCACCATCTGAAGTGCACACTGCTGAGAAAGGTTCAACACCTTGCTCACCAGGCCTCCAGCCTGTCCCAGGTGCAGGACTTTCCAAATGACCAGCTGTGCTGAAACTGCAACAGGCTCTCATGAACACTGTAAGAAAGGCTGAAGACACTATGTTCACTCAAAATACACCCCAAAGTCCAAGCTGCCTCTATGGGCTCTCTCAAAAATCAAACTGCTGAGGACATCGACTGGAGTCTTGTGCACTTTTCTAGAAAGCTCAGAACAAACAAAGCTTGGAGAAGCCAGCTACTTCAGTCCATCCCAGAAATGAGTACTGACACCAAGTGAAATGTTATGCATGCTTTCTTAATAAAAGCAAGAAACAAGCAATAAACTTCAGAAGGAAATATTAATTCACCAAAAAGATATTTTTTACAATCCACACATTTTTAACTGTAAGAAATGTTGCTCTTTCCTATCTGTCTGTTGTTTTGCTCATGATTATATTTTTGGTTTGTTTTGCTGACTTTTTTTTTCACTATAAACAGTATTTGAATTTTAAATGAACAATTCCAACCGTTAGTTTATTTCCAAAATAATCCATCTCTCTATTCCAACTGAGTTTGTTACTTACATTTCTTTCTTAAAACTTCCCTTATTCCCACTATGGAAATATTGAAAAAAAAGATGTTCACTTTAGAGAAAAAAAACATCCCAGGCAAATGTTCCTATCCATAGCTCAACCTCATTACCTCTGAAATTCCTGGCCCAGTCAATCAAGTCAATATCCAGTACTTCTGTCTGGCAAGCCAATGACATTCTCTCTGCACGTGCATCCAGTTTTTATTAGTTTATGTCTGTTCATTCCACTCTTTAAACATTCCTTAGTTTAATTGTCCCTGAAAATTTCTACCACCTGCCCATCTCTCCATTGAGCCGGCTCTTGTCAGGGTTCATGTCCCGAGGAAACTGGAGTTCAGGGGGCACCAGAGTAAAAGATGTTACTTTACTGAATTAACATTTTTCTTTCTTTCATTTA
>JAOXNV010024905.1:0-14781 GCA_028565915.1 Momotus momota
AAAGGGCCCGCGGAGATGGCATTCACGTCAGTCTTCTTCACGTTGGTCGCATTTACCGAGCATGTGCTGGAAGACACACACACGCAGGAACTCGACGTTTCCAGTGGACGAACGGCATGTACCTTGCTGACACGTGGCATAAATGCGGCAGCAGATTCATCTGCCGTTGGAGCAGATGTAACACGCGTTTGCTCTGCAGCGATGCACGTTTACATCGCTTTGTTGCAGTAAGCAGTTCGAAACTGTGTGTCACGGTTTCCAGAAAAGATCTCAGACCTTGTAGCCTCCGTAAGGGCCATGGGTAAGGCCTGCGTGCTTGAGCGCGAAAAACTGACGTACCGTTCTTCACTGGGTGACCTAGAGCATACCCCACGGGCTGGCAACCTCTCCTATGCACTCTCAACCGTCCAGGAGCTATGCCCAGCAACTAAGAAGTCATTATCACTTCCTTGGTTTCATCAGGAAAGGTAAATATGGGTTCTTCTTCAGTAGTCTGTTTTCTAATTGGCGCCCCCCGGTGAGAAATTCCTTCTGTCACTTCCTCCAGTTTGACGTTTCCTGCATTTCGGCGACGCTTCGTAAGAAGATGTGTTCCGCTACCTTACAGAAGTGCAACATTCAAATTAAAGTCCGCGAACGATGGGAAGTGACGGTTGTGAATGTACGAATATGCTGGATACGGCCAGGTTCGTCAACGTATGTAAGAGCGAAGTTCAAATACGGGCCATACGAGGATTGTGTTTATTCGAATGTCCTGCCTAGTCTTGCGCCCCCGGTCAGCCTTGAGACGGTCAGTAAAAAGAGGAACAACGACCATACACTTTTTGCACGCAGGGCTTTTTAAAAAACATGCACTGCATTCCGGTGACAAGCCCGCGCGGCGCGTGTCGCGCGGCCCGGTGTTTCCTCATGATTCGCAGACACTGGGGAGCCTTGCGGCATTCAAGAGTTGACAAGCCGCGCTCGAAATGGTTTTTCATCAAGAGAGAGTACATGTCTGACAGGAGGATTTGCACTTCTACTGCACCGGTGTGCATTTTTGCTGCGTCACACAGAAACTGCAGGGTGATGACGGGAACTGCAGGGGTCTCTCTCAGTATAACGGGCAGCGCTCGTAAACCGTAAGAAACCGACTGGGCATGTGCAAACTCCCACACTCTGCTATCGCCATGAAGTTGATAAGCAAGGTGGACTGGAGAGAATGACCGTGCGCTACAGCGAATGTGTACGTAGATTTTCTGCGTAGCTGCTGAGTAATGTAAGGATCTAGCTGTCAAATCTTGCGTGCGAATTGCATCATGCGGTTTGCAACAGGAAATCTAGGACGCCTTCTCAAGGGAGAAAAAGTGAACTACCCTCGCCAAAACGGTTCCTGGCGTATGTGGCTGCCGGTGTGGCGTCGCTCGTTGCAAGTATGGACACCTTCTTATCGATGATGTCGACTGTTATGCAGTCACCGCTACGATCATGAACATCGTATTCGAGTTTGAAATACGATATATTTCATGTAACCCTATAGATGCTATACCTATCACAGCATCTGCCTCGACAACACCACCGTACGACATCTACTGCGGTGTCCCCTCCGTGATGCCACTGGTACGTAATGTCGGTATTCACTGCGTCTGCACGTCGAGGTGCGTGTCACAGTGGACGTGGCCCTTCACGACGGCGCTGTGCACTCACCAGGCACACACTAACTCGTGTGCGCCTTCCTTCAGTGGGTAGCTTGTAAGGACGCAAAACCTTCATTGTTTGTGGTACACGTTTGTGGTTTCAACAACAACAACTTCGACACTACACCCCGGTGATGTCTCCTGTTGCCAAAACCAAACAGAATTCGGGTATGCCGCGACGCTAGTATCTACATTCGTCAACAGTTGTACGGCAGATCGCAGCTAGTTGACCGAGGCTGGCAAGACAGCCGGCTTTCCCGAAAAAGAGCATATCACGTATTAGCTAACCTGACACCTATGTGTGCAAATATATCACATAGGCTTCAGTTGTACGGGTGGGGACAGTGGACACGAACTAGATACTTTCTCGTCGAATGCTAAAGATTCACGTCACCTGACGATCCACCAACACCGCCGCACACCCGCAGCCTCGCTCCTCGCATTACCAACGCATTACCGTGAGACTCCTGGGGAGCTGCAGGATCAAGGAATGAAGCCAGGATAACGGTGCCGGCAGAGCGAGACCGGAAAAGGACGCTTTAGAGGGCTGCCTGTCCGTGGTATTTATCGAGTTGGTGATGTGTGAAACGCACGACCAACACGGCTGGTCGTCAGCAGGATGCGGGAATGTGTTTGAAGCGCATCACACGGATGCTGGGATCGCGCCACGCTCGTGCGTTAAAGATGCGACCTCTGACGGCAGCACGTAAGACAAGCAAATATACAGTCGCGACGCTCGTTCCGTCCCTCTGTTGTTGACGAAAGAGTACGGAAATTCAGTCCGTCATCGTGTTCTGATAGAACGCTGCTAGCGTTTCATGTTCAAAATCGAACTTTATCCGTAGGGACTGAACGCGTCATGCAGGAGAAACAAACACGCTGGGGATAGATGAACGAGTGTGGGGAAGCGGGACACGCTTATGAGCGAGTAATTCGTGGCCAGTAATTTCCAGGCAATTGGTCTATTCAGGCCTTCCACAAGAAGAAATTGCCGTGAGTGTGAATGGTGTGCCTGGGGCTCTTGACTTGATTCACGAGTTTTCCCTAAATGAGCCATAAATAAAGCACCGCTGACGACGGATGGATGTCGAGCGGGCTGCAGCTTGACAGAATATGTCTTGCCTCTTCAGCAAAGAGAGCGTCCTCAGAAGTTGCGTAGAAAACACAGGAAGAGTGGTGCTTATAACACTAAGCCATGGCATGAATTGTGTACTGAAAAGCTTTAGTGCTACACAGAGAGACCTTGGTCGTCCAAGCGGCAGTCTCTTGACTACTAAGACGTATACCGACTCACCGAAGTGACGAGTGTATGAAGACGGCGTACCGGTCTCTCTTCCCGCATGCTAACAGGTGCAAGCACATGTTTTTGAGAGAAAAGGGGTACTGAAACCCAAGGCGAAGCAACCTTCCATATGAGGTCGGAGTCAATAGTGGCGAAAATACCATCGTTTCAACGGGGACGTTCATGACCACGTGCATTGCTAGTTAATTGTCCCGAGCAGGAGACGTGTGGGAGAGTACGTACCTGTGTATGCAACAACCAACCTGAACGGTGCGTCTATCTTACGGGTGCCGCACGCCCTAAACGACGAGGTCTCCTCTCCTGGAAAGTCGTTCAGATGTACACGTCATGCTGGGTTGTCGGCTGATCCGCTGATGGAGCATACTGTGCGCTGCAAAACGTGCTTGTCTTCTGGAAGCTTGCCCAAACACGATGCGACTGACACGATATAGAGTGCGAAAACGTTACACCAGAAAGTGAAAAACGGCAGCGGCTCTCACTGCTCGTTGATTCTAGTTTGAGATAGAGTAACGAGAGGGGCAAAGGAAAGTAAGCAGGCTGAAAGTGTGTTCAGGTGTGGGGGAACAACGGATGTGGGCGACTAAAATGATGCAGTTATGGGCATCGCAGGAGGCTGAGACATCTACTGTGTCTGACAGAGCGGATCATGTTCCACTACATTCACCAAAGATAAGATGTGAGGCGTCACTGTCGATTCGGTGTAGCCCCGCACAATAGGGGAATTAAACGCAGAAAGTTCTTTTTTGTATGTTTAGGGGGCAGGACTTTCTGAGAGTGGAACCGCGGGGTGGAGCTTTTTGCAGGGGTAGTAGTTCAGTCTAGTCGCTGTAATGTTGCACCAGTGATATTTCTCTGAAGGGGTGTCAATTTGGAGAAAGGAGATGTAAGCAGTGGACGCGAAAATATTCTCCGGCGTGCGTGTATCGAACAGAAAATGGTGAGCAATGCGGAGACTCGTGAGGTGTGAGCTTGTGCTGGACGGCTACACTACCTGCCGCGAACGGCCTTCTGAAGTGCGACAGCGATTTTTACTTCAAGACAACTTTGTGTGTACATGAATGGCTTGGATGCGGCGCCTACTACCATTTTGAAGAGAGCAGTGTACAAGTGTTACACCACGCCGACGGGTGAAGGGCGAAAACATCGCGTGCCGTCAAGAAGTGAGATGCTCGAACGGAAATGTGAGCTGAATGAACCGTTTGCAGGCGACACAAGTAAAGGGTGGCTGACCAAGGCACTTACTGCTGGCCCGTAGACACAATTGGACAAGACTAGATGCCGTGTTTGTAATTCGTACTCCCGTGAGACTGCAAGAGTCCAGTGTACTGAAAACCTTTCTTTCGATTCAATTTAAAGTGAAAGGGGTTGATATTTGAAGGCCTGGACAGTGCCTAAGGCGAGGACTGGTCACAGGAGCTGTATCCTCGATGGATGACAATGTAGCGCTGAGGGGTAGGAAGGCACGGGCTATGGTTTATCACCGCTAAACCACAATATAGTTTGCTCTTGTGGATAGTCCGACACGCGTGAACGCACGCCGGTGGTACTCAGTATGACCTAGTCATTCAGACGACAACTGTGTGAAATTGAACACTTTTACGAGGATCAGTCGGTAGACATTGGGCCGAAACCTGTGCAGCTGCTGGTGTTTCAAGAAAAAAGCCGTGCAGCGTGCCATGTCTGTCCCAGTATATGTATTGTTCTTTGAAGTTCTGTATACAGGGGGACAAATTCCTCCGGTGTCTCTCGAGAAGCCCCGGTTACACGCCTTCGCTTGCATATGTTGGACCGCTCAACTGCAGCAGTCGTACTCTACGACACATTTGGATATGCGATTCTTTAGCATTCCATCTGCATTTAGGGATATTGTCGGCAGCGTCAGATATGAGTGTCTTGGATACAGGCGGAAATAAATGCTTGGCTCGCTCCGAAATACCCCGGTTTGCCACCTAACGAGGCGGGTTACGCGTCACCAGCTCCAGAACTGCTGGTCGCGGGGACCCTGCGTGGTTCGTCTGACACGAGCGATGAGGTGGCCAGAAACGTGCGAGCCGTGTGTGACCGGGATGCGAGCTCTGGTGTCGACTGCGAAGGGAAACAAGCAGGCTGATGGCACAGTCTTTCCGTCCTTCGGTACAGAATGCAGGGACAGCAGAAGAAGAATAAAACTGTCAAAAGCTGTATTCTCTTCCGTATGACAGCATAGCGACGGGCAAGGGGTTGGGGCAGCAAGAGATTAAAGCAATAACCGGTTACTACTTACTGCTTCACATGAAGGTTTGTGGCGTTGAGATCAATCACCACATATTTAAAAAAAGTATGTTAGATACAGGTGGGTTAAGGATCAAAGCTGCACATGCCTCCAAGTCTGCAGTTTGCTGTGACTGGCCTGTTAGTATCTTCTGGCTTTTTAAGCAAGGCTGCCCCTCGGACGTAAAATGCCGCGCTGCAGTGCTCTGTGTAACAGGTCCTGAATTTCGGCTGCAGACAATCGTCGTCTGCAGAGGTGAGGCAGGTGGCTTGCTGTGATTCAGGAAGACACCAACGTGGAGACTAGAGGAGAGAGTAGAGAGAGGGTGGTCTCTCTACTCTAAAAAAAGCAACGTGGAGTGTACAGGAGGGAGTAGACAGGAGATAGTGTACACCGCGCAGTCCGATGCTATAAACTAGAGGATCTTGTTGATACGCGAAGAGCGATGTTTTAGAGATTTTGTTCGTAGGAGCCGGAACCACGGCGTTATCCTGTGACGTCTGTGGTCGCGGCGAATGCTTCGAGTTGAGCACATGATGCCTGCGAATAGTTGGTGTGTCACGCAAAACGAACAAAAGGAGAGAAGCTGAAGCAGTGACGCATTAATGCCAGCATAGTACCACACGTACGCCAACGTCTCCAGGGCGACCATGGTCGAAGGAGCTTTCCGTGCAAAATCAGAAGGATTGGACGTGTGATGAAGGACGTAGCTTGTTCAGAAGTAATAAGGCAATAGACTGCATAATACTGACACGTGCAATGCGCAGAAACAGAGCGCTGTCCCGTACGTCCCGTACGTCTCCCGAGCAAGAACCGTTGGTGCCGTGTGTGGTGCAAAGAACGGCGCGACTTGCGCATGGGACGGTGGGACGCTGAAGCGACTTGACAGCAAGTATATTGCATGAAGTGGTGTCTGTCGTTTCCACTGCTGGTGCGTCTCGTACGGTACGAAACACCGTGTCCGTTGTTGAGGACACGATGCAGAGGGGGTGTGGAAAATGACACAAACCGTAGTCCTAGACTGAAGAACATCCTGGCTCTCACGGTCACGCTCGTTCGCAGTGCCAAGATAAGGCCGATTAGAAGCTGATTTGGCCGTAAGCACAACCAAAACTGTGAGCCAAAGGATGCGCTTACACATGGCGAACGACGATGGCTTTCCGAGTGTAGGTGAAAGGGCAGATGTTATCTCGCACGCGGGAGATGATGACAGTACATTGGGAAACATGTGGGATTCGGCGTCCGCGTCCTTGACACTGAAGTTCTGCCTGTGCCGGTCCCTCAGGGCTGCCGACTATCGGAACACTAAGTTATCGGTGCTGTTCTGTACTCTGTGTTTCCCCTTGAGACAGCAGCAATGTTGCAGAGAGGAAATGTGGACATATTGAAACAGGCAACGTTGTCGCGCGGTCATTCATGCCTCAGCTAACGGTGAGAACTGCGTGCGGAAGGCGTACCTTGAACACTAGAAAGATAGTTGTAGTGTCGGCCACCCAACCGTGTTTTCCGTTGCACAGCCCCCTCTGCTTCATAGAAAATAGTTGCGTACATTATCAGCATGGATGTGCCAGTGCTCAGGCTTCTGACAAATATGTGGAGGGATGATATCTCGTGCAGAAGGCCGGAGAACGAGAAGGCTGTCGGTGGGAACGCCATACGGAAATATTGGTAAAGAAATATTAGCGACGCAGCTATCTGCCGACTGTCACAGAGGGCAACTGACCGGTGGCTCTGAATCTTCATCCAGGTTGCCGCAAGGGGAGACGGCGCATAGGCGACCTGTGTGGCCTTCAGTTACACACATATTAGCGACACAATAAAAATGCTTTCGTGGACCATTCGCCTCCCCAGCTGTGCGTGTGGGCTTCTCGCCATAAACTCCATCTTTGATTAAATAGCCAGCGTCAGAGGTAGGCATCGCACAGCATTTCGTCTACGGGACGGAACAAATCACAGCGTTTTGAAGATTCGGAGAGCATCGGATAGCGTTAACCAGCCACGGCATCAGAGTGGTGACGCTGGTGGTGGCGGGATCGGCTAGAACACAACCACGACAAAATGAAGCGATAGCCCTTTTCATGCTGCGTGGACGAATCGTCAACCTGTGCGGTCATTCACAGCATACATTCGTATACCTAGGACCACTTAAACTTCGGCCGGACCATGCGATTATGCACGAAAGTAAACAGCGTCAAGTAAAAGCTTCCTACTGCTGGTTCGAAATGTTCCCTCGTGCCTGTCTAGTAGTGCCGTCGGTACAGCTCTGGGGATTTTTCTGAGTAGATACCGGACGAAGAAACAGCTTTGTGTCTTCTGCTTGGGTTTATGCGGTGGAGGTGATGAACGCTGAATGGACGGTGAAAAACTGGGAACGCGTTCACTCATTAAAGCGTTGCTTTGTCACTGGACAACGGATGATGCTGTGGTGTTGCTCTCCGATCAAGTACGGCGCAGGGGTCATCAAAGCACCAATTTAGGCGTGAGCAGTTAATGTGGACTGTCGACTTCGCGACGATTTCTGGAAAACACCAACGAGGAAGGGACTAAATATCCGTCCACGCGGAGCAGATATAAAGCCTGAGAGTAGTAAACTCGAGAACTCGCTGCAAGGTAGAGGCACAGGGAAGGAGTGGTACGTGCGGAAGTTGTTACTTAGGTAAGATGCTAAGAAGGACTGAAGCGAGAGAGTAAAGTCTTGACTAGGACCCAGGCACTGTGATTCTATACTGGGAAGCCGGTACACTGACTGAGATCTGAGAGCGGAACGGACGCGCGACAACACGATGCACCGCGAGAAACCTGCAGTCATACAGTGTCGGTGTAAGGCTGACGTAGGAAGATAACAGTACGTGTGTCGTGCGTGACGTGAGGAGAAGGTGCGTCACGCTGATGGATTCTGTGGCAGTATGAACACAAAGTGGATATGAAATATGAAGAAGGTCCGGAGGTGGCCAGGATATAGGAGATATATCCTTGAATGCCCACATTTATTTCAGGTGCCGTGACAAGCGTGGCTGTGCGTTGTGCCGGTCAACCTGCCTATTTCCATTTGTTTCCTCTTGGAACGTGTTTTGGCGCATCTGTGACAGATTGGGCGCTTGGCGTGGGGCGGAGTGCGTATTTGACAATCCTATTACATGTGTCCAGAAAACTAGTGGTACCGCACGTGCGACGCAAGAAGATTTACTGCGTAGAAAGTGAGCCCCGCACATATGGAGGAACAACGGTGGAAATAAGCGGAACCCGGTCCGTGAGAAGGACAGTTTTGCAGGGTGACAAATGAAAATTTGCTGATTTCATCCTGTCAACCTAATTTGGCGTTCCAAGAAAGGATGTTGCTGAGAGGGTGAAGTGTGGGCCTGTGCTGCTTGGCTTCGCTTGGTAGCTCAAGAGCAGAGTGACCGACCATGGATTATTGATGCGTACCATGCGTGAGTGAGGAGCACACACGTAAACGGGAAGTCTCTTTGAGTTTAAACATGTGAGGGTCTCAACAAACGGAGTCTCTAAGCGCGAGAAACTTCGCTTGCGTTTAACACGCCGGAAACGAAGGTAACGAGGACGCCGTGCAAAAGGAGCAGAGGAGCGGTAGCTGAATCGGTGACCATCCTGTGGTGGACTCAGTGATGACACGTTGTGGTTAATCTCGCGGAGGCTGACCGCGTGGATTGTTGCAGTGGAGTACTGACCGAAGATGTCGCGGTTTGAAATTCACAGCTTGAACAGTGCAAGACGCTGGAAGTGCATTAGCTTGCGAGCCTGGGCAGATCTGTCGCGTGGACGAGAACGAATGTGGTGGTTCATGAAGCAGTAGTGCGGAGCCACTCGAAAGAGAGATCTCGGAGACACAGGACAGCACGTCCACGACATAGTGTGATATTAGTTTTCTTTTATACTAGACGTCACTGAAGAGAATACAAATTCGTGTCCACATTCTAGGAAACCACCGCCCCAACACATCGCTGCCGGATGGGCGTACACAGTGAGATAACACGACTCGGAAGTAAGCAGCTGTCGCTGCGCTCACTGCTTCTGGTGGAAAATCTGGGACGTCAGCACAACAGGGGCACCTTGCAGTTCAGAGAAGAAACACCAAAATCCTGCTCCGTGTTTCCCACCGAATACGTTAGAGCGATCTAAAAGAAATCATTGTACGCCCTGGAGGTCGCTTTGTTCCGATCTTATAGCACTGAGTGGAACCGGTCGTGTCCGACTCATTCCACGTGCGCGTGTGTTATGAAGGATTTCTACGCAGATTGTGCTTGCGCGTGTAGGGGTGGCAATGTTACATGGCGAATGCGTTTTCCTGATCTTTTTATGAAACCAGTGCAGCCTAGCTGCTGCAAGAAGCCTTGTGTGGAGCCCGTCCGAGAGAAGAGCAGGTTTCAGCGAGAGAAGCGCGGACTGGCTCAAGGAACATTTTTGTTGAGAGCTACATCGCTCAGAAGGTGGTGAGCACTGAAGCAAGGGCATGAAGGCCGCATAATCGGGAGACGGATGCGACACCGACACACACCAGATAGCTGTGTGCTCGAAGAGACTCAGGACGACACCTGGTAGTGTCGTCAATAGGAATGAGAACAGGTAAACTTTGTAGTCAGGAATGAAGAAGGAGGACGTTGTGGCTTAACGCGGGGCATTAAAAAGCCTGACGGAGCAGCGGTGGTCCACGCTGTCAGGACTTAAATCATACAACAGAAGCTCGAAAGTCGTTTTGTCTTGCGTTCAGTGGCACCCGCCCCACACCGAGACTACGGAACTGTCCGCTGTTCCAGCTTGCGCTCCCTGGTGGCACCACTCAGCACCATATCGTTACGTCACATATCACTTTTCGGGCCTCTTGTGGCGCGCAGACCATGCAGGTATGCTGACTGGCACGTGACACGATTGCCGTAAACAGGTCGGAGTCGTGGACTGGGAAAGAAAGTTCTGTCGACAGCTATCGAAAAAAGTGATAAGGTAAATGAGGATTCCAGCATTTTTAGTTGCTGTAGTTGAGAGGGCGAGGAAGCTACACGCAGAACAATACTCACGCCGATGTGACTATTCCTTCTTTCAACAAGATGCTCACAGGGTACGCAGCGGTCGCCAAACGCTAAAATAAAGAGGACGCTGGCGGCAATTGGTGACTGAATGCACCTCCCAGGTGCTAGCCTCTTGCTCTTTCCCGGCAACTCAAGGAAGCTTGTTGCTGAATGTGTGGACATAAAAGTTGGGATCTCCAAGTCCTTCACGTCTGAAACCTGAGCAAAAAGCGCTGCTGTTGACAGCAGTGCGTTTTTCCACGCGTTATTTACGTTAACAGACACTTTTTTTCCGTGTGTCATAAAGATGGGGACGTCAAGAGCTGATACGAACGTCTAGAGAACGCAGTACAAATGGCCCACACATGTTCGGTGGATTGTTAAGCAAGGCTCTCACCAATCTGCCGAGACAGGTCGGAGGATTTATTCACGGTCAATGATGAGTGTCACAGATATTTTAAGGCAAAACTTACAAGCGACACAAATTGCACGATTTGGACTTGCGGTGTGCAGGGACAAGCAGAAGTACGTTTAGTAAAGAAAAGGCTAAAGGAAGTGCGCAGCGTGGTTGTGGTCGTCGTGTGGAGCAGAATTAGTACTTCTCTGAAAACTTCTGCCACGCAGAAGGTGACGATCAAGAATAAGTGACAGCTCCGTTACCATAGGAAGCAGATGCGTGGAAGGGACGGACACGGGTTAGCAATGACGATGACGGGAGCTTGTGTGTAGCTAGCAGGTGAGACATTTTCGGAATGTAGGGCGGTGTACTCCGTCGCACACATTGCAAACGACAATCCGAACTGAGCCGCAGCTACTCGGGCGAAATTGCAAATGAGACCCTACTATGACAAGAAAATACGCAGGTAAGTTTATATGGCGTCTGGCGTATTTGGTGTGCGAGCGAGCTACCTGTGCGCCAGGAGTCTTTGTGCTCGAGTTGCATCCGCCAAGCACAGTACTGCGGGAAGGTTGCCCAGAACAACGAACACGGCTTTGTATTGGTAAAAACGTTGTTTGCGAGAACATTTCGTGACTAATGGCTTGCGGTGGAGAAAACGAAAATACTCATAGTTAGGAGACGAAAAAATGTAGACCTTGTTTCCGACCGCGTCCACCTCCAAACGAGAAAGCGAGGCCTACGCGCAAAAGGATAAGTTCGCCGGCAAAGCAGTAGGCGGCTGTGCCAAATGTGCAGAAGAAAGGGATGATGTTTTGATAGACCCGAAGGCTGAGGGCAAGGCGTCAGCTGTTATAGATGACTAGACACGAGAGTGTCTATTAACATAGAGTGGTTTATATATTGCAGAGAAAGGAACACCCGTGCTGGAGCCATTCGCCGGTTGTTTCAGTAAAAAGGCGGATGACTCTGTGTGCCCTAAGGAGTCTTTATTACATCTGTTTGAAAGAGAAGCGATTCTGCGGCGAGGAGGTTAGAACAGATTTGGAGTGCAAACATCGCCGTGGTGCCTCTCGTCGCACAGGAGGCCGTGAGCGTTGGAAAGAAAAGAGGAGGAATCCTAACATTTTAGTGAGGGATGAAGACGACTAGCTACTGTAAAAGCAAACCAATTTGTGCCACTTCCTCTCTCCACCATGGCAAATAAGTATCTGCGTGAACCTGTTACGGACGGTACGGATTACATTTTTCAGTAAGGGTGTGGAGGAGTAGTACTTTGCAGTGACGGACGAAGGTCGAAAAGGCACTCGTCTGGCAAGGAATGGCGAGCTGCGAGAAGCTGGAGGTATTACTCATGCTGTTACAGCCTGAGCGTTTCAGAGGGCGGCCGGGCTGAGGTACTGAACCTTAGATCCCCTACAGAGGGAAGAAAACCGAGTGAAGGCGACCTGTCTCGCCTTGAGGGACACCCGCGTCGTGTTAAAAGCGGTTCATTGTCCTTTTCTGAGGCTCGAGTGCCGAAACACTGTTTTCCGGCTATTTTGTTGAATGATTACTTTTCGTTCAGCCTTCTGTGTGAGAAAGAACGTTGCATGAACTATGCGACGTAGTGTTGACGCACTGGGAATGGCGCAGAGTCATGCGTTGGAGGTGTGGTCTTCGGAGGCAGGAAGTAAGATAATCTGTGGAACGAATACATATTCCTTCTGTCCTGTGAATGCCCGAACAAGAAGGCCGAGAACACAAGGATATTCAGCAACCAAGACACACTGCTTCACCCGTTGTATCAAGAGACACGGCGTAGAACCTAGTCAACACACAGGCAGAGGTGGCTTCTCGCAGGCATCGGCTTGCGTGCTTGTCTAATCCCTTCCCGTGAAGAGTCACTGTACAGAACATAATCACCACAGATGCAGAACTGAATGCACTCGCGGAGGGGCTTCTCAAAGGCTTTGGCTTCAGTGCTTGTTCCGTTCTGTGAAGGAAGGAAGTTGTTGAGGGCTAGAATTATGCAGGTACGTTGCTTCGGATGTCTACCACATTCGCCGCACTGATTGCTTCGCCTACCTGGATCTGTGGTAGGCTAGTTGGACGTTACAGAACAACCGGTGTGTTGTGCAAATAGGGAGCGAAGTAGATGATAGCGGCCCTAGAAACGCAATTGTGTGGTGAGATTTGTAAACAGTAGATCACAGCGGTATTCTGGGAGGACGCGCTGCTTTAGCATAGGTAGTCGGCGCTGAAATAGTTTAGGACTTTACCAAGAAAAAGCCGTGAAGCAGGAAGACGCGTTACTCTCCTCATGCGGTTGTTGACTCAAAAAGGGTGAACGTTTAATATAATGAACAACCAGAAGTGCGCAGCGTATCTGCAGCCGACATATGGGGAGAGTTACTTATGGCCAAGAAAATACGGTCCAAAAAAACAGGATGATCACAGGTCAGATATTCGTACATTAGCGTGTTGAGTCCAATCACGAAGGGGGAATGCGTTTAGGCTGGCAAAAAAGGTGTTGGACAGCGTGTACAAGTTGAGGTGCGCCATTTTCAAAAAGTGAAGTAGTACACCCTCTGTCGGAGGTAGTGTGATACGTTTCCTCGAGCAGCTGTTCCGGGCGACCGGGAGATAAGAGGTTACGACGACGCGGAATTGCTTACGTGTCCCGCTGTGACGTCTGCGTGTGCAGCTGCTGGAGCATCTGGAAGGCCTCTAACGAGATGGACAACTGAAACAGGATACCGCGAACCATGTGCAGAAGAGGCGTCTGCAGCGTGGCATTTGAGCACTTTTGTTGCGATAACCGATTCTGGCGAGTAACCTAGCACGTGAGAACTACAGGTCAACTCCGGGGTGGGGAACTAATGGTGGGGACGCTGTTTCCGGCTCTGTCCACCTGACGGCAAAGACGGACGTGAAGGACCTGCCGTGTGCGCATGTGCTGGGATTCGGTGTGCGTATGGGGGAGCCCGCGTTGTGTTGATAGCAGCCAATAGTGACAAAAAGCCTTCAGGTGTTAGACGTAATCCAGCGTGGGTGTACTCGGTGGAAAATAGCAACCTGTGACATCCGTCGTTTATGTCTTGTAGAAAGTACCTTTCATGCGTGTTCCATTGTAGAAAAGTGCATTTTAGGTGCTCTACTGCAGATTCCGTGGCACCTGTCTGAGAGAGTAGCTATTTCGTAGGAAGAAGCAGTGCGCAGGCCCAGAATGAGGTCAGCGCCTTGGGGTAGTGTAACTCGAAGACCGTCGTTAGGACTGCAGATAAGAGAATAAACGTTGATGTTCGCCGCGTGAGCGTCTTCTGAACAAGAGTCCTTCTGCTTCTAGAAAAAGTAGATGTGTGCCTGGATGTGTTATCGGCGGAGCGGCTCTTCGAGTTCTCACTAGGAATGCCGCGGCAGGGTGTTCCGTGAAGGGAAATGGAATTGGAAGGCGCTGTGCGGTGGGAGGGGTAGCAAGGAGTAATATGGAACTTCTGTGTCCATGTGCCACGATTGCTGCGGAAGACCCTGTGCAGAGGCACTGATAGGTCTGTCCAACCACGGGTGGGCGTAGGAGCCTTGAAAACTCTGCGTCGTGTCCTCGGTGGCATTTTCACTACACTGAAAGTAGAGAAACCTACTCCACCTGGCTGGCAACGTTGCCTTTGCTTTGCGAGAGAGAAGCTGCATTTCGGGTCCAACCACGTGTGTCATGATGGACCTCACCCAGCGATTGTACGTCTTATAGACAGTCAGCTGGAAATGATGCAGATCCATGCGTTGGCAGTGCGAATTCTCTTTGCAGCATGTAAGAGTAATTTTTCTGTCTCGTTTTTGTGAATAAGAGACTAGGACAACAGGTGGCAGAAAAATGTTTAGACCCGATGGATTGTTGCGTCTTTCGGGTGGATCCCCTCTGGCTAGACAGTGGGACACGCACGTGGAGAATGCATAGAATGAAGAGAGATAAGTCAGGGTGTGAAAGCAGAATAGGCCTCCAGGCTGAGGCTCCGCCATCCGCAAACCTTAATCTCTGTGCGTTCGTGTCTTTGTGTGTGCGTGTGTGTGTGTATGCGTGTGTGTGTGTGTGTGTGTGTGTGTGTGTGTGTGTGTGTGTGTGTGTGTGTGTGTGTGTGTGTGTGTGTGTG
>JAOXNV010024906.1:0-14772 GCA_028565915.1 Momotus momota
TGGTGTGGCAGGAGCACTTGAGAGGAAGGGCACCCCGTGCACAGGGAGGTGCTTTGGGGGACAGCTGGACGTGGCTGCTCCTCGTCATCTTCAGGGCTCTGCTGAGAGAGGATGGCACAAGAATAGTAGCTTGAGGACTTGGTTGATTGCGCTCCATAGACAGAGCCCTGGAGTACTGAAGTTTTCTTAGACCCTCCTTTCTGTTCAGCTCTTTTTAATACTGATTTTAGTGGTTTGATGTATTTTTAGCTAAAAATAAAGTACACTGAAGTGGCTGTTTAGCCCCCGGCTGCAGAAGCCTAACACCAACTAGCCGAATCCTTTTCCCAAAGAACAAACACAACCTTTGAGGGGGTGAAAAAAACTGAAACGCCTGGGATTGCTTCATCCAGAGAGGACAAGGCGGGCAAGCTATTCATCTTCTGATGCAGAGCAGACTGTTGAGAAGATGAGGAGAAGCGCTTGTTTGGTGACCTAGTGCCGGCTGGGATCCAGGTGGCAGTCGCTGCCGAGGGGACTTGGAATAGAGGCAGGGAACTGCTTTTCAGTAGCTGAAAAAAATCAGGAAAATCTTCCTACTGGTGCATTAACAGCTTTTCTTCGTCGTGCAGTCTCTGAGGGTAGGGAGGAGCGGCTGCTTATCAAGAAAGATACGGAGCAAATATGGCCACATGCTTCTAGGATCTTGCAGTCTGTGCTTTGGAGACTTTTGGCACGGTTTGTACCCATGTTTCTCTGGTCAAGAGCTTCCCGTGGACCTTTTCTCCACCACTGTCTGGTCAACATATTAATCTCCTGCTACTCTCGATGTTGAGATGTTTGACAGTGATTGAGCTCTGCAGTTTCATTTTTGCATTGTTGGGTTGAAAATGGGGTGGTTTGGTTCTGTCTCTTTTTCTCCTAGGACAAGGTCTAGGATGTCACAAAAGATACAAGAATTAGTAAATTTTTTTTTTGTACCTTTTGAGCTGAAGGTTCTTAATCAATTTGTTCTCTTCTCCCAGGTGAAGTTGATCTTGATTTGCTCGTGATCCCTGTTGCTTTTCTGGGTCTTTTTTTTTTCTCCAGCAGCTGTCACCTTTGTGTGATGATGCCGGGCAGATCAGAGCAGCACCTTGAGGTGCAAATTCATGTCCTGAGCTGCATGAAGCAGCCCACGGTTGACTTTCTGCTTTGCTTTCTCCTCTTCTCCTGGCTGTTTCTTTTACCAGTGCAGTCCCAACCCCGCTGCCCTCTCCTCCTCCGTGGTGACCGTTCATTTGGAGTCCCTTGTGATTGGGGTGTCGTGTTTAAAGGGTTTGTCCCCTGTTTCTCCCCAGCAAGTGTCCTGCTTCCCACTGCTGCCACTGAGCCTGTTCTTTGTCATTTTGTCACCTGATACCCGGTGTTGTAGGATCCATTGCCGTTTTTCTCTTTGGAGTGAATCCAATGGAATTGTTCTGTGTCCTCTGCAAAATGCCATATTGATGTTAATCCCTTTCTCCACTAGAAAATGTGCTGAAAACATCAACTATAATTTTTAAATTTATTTTTTCCTTTGAATTTTCACATGGCTTCTAATATTCAAGTGTAGTAGTTTGACTCGATCCCCCTTGTTAGCAAGGGTGACTCCTCCAAAGAGGGCTAGTGAGGAAGATGTGTCGATGCCACCCAAGGGAGCTGTTGGCACCAAAGAGGAATTTCAGGGTAGAAACTCCGTATTCCCACCCATGGGATGAAGCAAACCATTTCCCAGCCCTTCCAGAGTAGAAGAGTTTGCCTAGAAAAACTCCCATTCCCTTGCTTTATCTGGCAGATTTCTTCTGATGTGTGAAGAATCCTAGGATTGTTTTGGTTGGAAGAGACCTTTCAGATCATCAAGTCCAACTGTTGCTCCAGCCCTGCCAGGGTATCATTAACCCCTGTCCCTCAGCACCACATCTCCACAGCTTGGAAACCCCTCCAGGGATGAAGACTCCACCCCTGCCCTGGGCAGCCTGGGACAGACCTGGACAACCCTGGAAGGGAAGAAATTGTTCCTCAGCTCCAACCTAAACCTCCTGTGGGGCAACTTGAGCCCAGTTACTCTTATCCTATTGCTTGTTCTTTGGGAGCAGAGCCCGATGCCCTCCCTGCCCTGACAGGCTCCAATCTCCTGTCAGGGAGTTGTGGAGAGTGAGATCATCTCCCCTGAACCTCCTTATTTCCAGGCTGAACAAGCCCAGCTCCCTCAGCTGTTACCAGGTAGATGACTCCCCACCAACGCAATAACTTCTTTCTCTCTGCTCTGTCATATGTTGGTCCTGCTCATTTGCTTCTTGCTTTGGAAGCAGCAACTAAAAATGAACATTATTTTTTCGTTGTTGTTGCTGGTATTGTGCCATGAATTGTTACGTGCTGGAGAAACTTGTGTGTACTTTGTTTTGGAGAGAATTCCAAAAGAGGTGCTGGAAGGGAACTTGAGAGATGAGACATCCGTGGATGTGGTCAAATATGTCAGGGGTGTTTGTGGTTTTTAGAAAAGCCTCGAGTACTGTTGTGAGTTTTAAAGGGAGTCAAATCTTTTTCCACAAATAGTTGGAGAAAAAAAACAACCCCGCATCGGTTCTTTTATTATAATTTTGTGGATGTGTTGTCTATTTTTGTCTGGGCTTAACCTTCAATTGTCTCTTTGCTTGATGTTCCAGTTTTAAACAAAATATTTGGAAGTCTGAAGCTAATAACAAAATCTTCTCTCCTGGGAAGCACAATCTCATGTCATTCCTCTCCATTTCTCCCAAATAGAAATCCATGCAAAATAACCTTGATATACAGTTGTGTTTTGCTCTTTTTTCCTGAAAAACAACTGTCTGGAGATAGAGGGGAGGCCAAACACTGCCTTTTGACTAGATCCGAAGCCCTGTGGAATGCCCCCAGTTCTGGGATGCCAAGTGGGGCTTTGGGCTTCAGGAGCATTTCTTTAGGTTGTCCTCCTTGACTGGATCTCTTCATTTTGTCCAGGATGAGTTTTTGGTCGTGAAGGTTAAAAGTGTAATCAGAATTCTTTAATCTTGAGCATTTGTAGTGCTGTTGCTCAGATCTGGATCTGGGGTAGATTGGTCTGGAGTGGAATACACTCAGAGTTTGTGGTTAACTCGTCCAAAGTGGGCTAATTACACAGCGTTTTCATTTTTACAGGAAACTATATGCAATCATAATAAATGGCAGTTGAGTTAGAAGGGGAAAATGAAAATTACTTAGGTGCTTAAGTGCTGCCCTCAAACTCCTCAGTCTTTAAGAGGTAATAGTAACAAACCCTTGTTGAGTTACGCATGTGGCGGAAACCACCGCATGGCGGCCAGCACAGTAAAATAACTGGAAACTGGAAATAAAAGCAGAAAGTGCGAGTTGAGATCCAACCTGGCTCGACCCAGGTGATGGTTCTTTGAAAAAATAACTTACCTTGGCGTGACGGTCAGTGTCGGTGAAAATAAAGCTTCTTGTCAAGAAGAGAATATAATCCATCAGGACTCTTTGTTTTGGAAGCAGAGCACTTGGAAGGTACCTCTAGTGAGGATTTCTTGTAAAAAAAATCCAGTTGATTTTGTGTTTGCACCTTCTGCAGTTTATGATCCCTGCTGGGTCTAGGGACTGGGAACGTACCTGCTGCTCTGCCCCCAGCCTCTGACCTGAGCACGCTCACATCTTCAGTTTACTCTCTATGGACAGGCAGAAGTCAGGGAGAGGACCTGAGGAGAAGCAAAGTCAATGCTGAAAGGTGGGATGAAGTAGGAGACAAGTCCCGGGTAAGGAAACCACCTCTGGACATGGATTTTAACTGAAGGTTTCACCTGCTACCAGAATGTCACGATGTTTGTAGCCCCAAGATGTGCTGTTAATCATCTCCTGGTGCTTCCAAGACGGAGGTTATGGCGAGAGCCTGGAGGTGATTCCTCAGCCTCCTAAAGCAACGAGAGGTGAAACTGCTGTTCAGACTGAATTGCCTCCAGCTTCCTTTATGTTTGTTTTTCTCTACCCCAAGTCCACATGCAGAAATTCAAATGTGAACGTGCTTTGCTGACGGAGCTTTTTCGTGTCGGGTTGGAATCCACTCATCTGAGTTACAAGTAAGAGGAGGAGAAGGCAGCTCTTTGTATCTTAGACTAGGAGTAAGTTGTGTTAAAAGGCAGGTTCAAAACTCAGGGTGTTGAAATCCTCCTGCATAATCCACATGACACCTCTGAGTGGTTTACCAGGTCTTTTTTTTTTTTTTGGTGTGTTTGTCTTCTGGGAGGCTATAGAGCTTTCGACTGTGGCTTTGAGTGAATGGACTCATTCAGAATATCCCCACTTTCTGCTGTATTGCTCGAGAGAACCACCTAAATACACCAAGAGGCCCAGGATTATGAGGTATCTTAAAGCGTTTCTTCAGCTGTTAGATGTAATGGTGTTATTTCTTTTTAGTCCTGTGGGAATTTGTGTGGATTTGAAGCATTCCTGCAGTCGGTGATGCGCTCTTTGGCTGAGAGAAATGCAACCAGAGTCTATGCGGATGCTCCAGCCTCGCCCCATCGCTATGAAGACCAAAGGCGGTCCTGAGGGTGCTGGTAGCACCATCCCTGCTGAAATCACTGGCAATTATTGTGTCCAGAGAGGGGGGTTTTGTGACCTGACCCATCTGCTCACCAGGGACCGAACTGAAAACCCAGCAAACTCTGTGATAACCACTCATATCAGAAATCTAAGCTGGTCTGGGAAGGCAAAATACAGAAAACCAGTTCTGCTCTAGGTTCAGTTGAGTGAACTGTTGCCCACGGGTGGTTTAAGATTGGACATTAGGAAGAAGTTCGTCACTCTGAGGGTGGTGAGACACTGGAACAGGTTGCTCAGGGAAGCTGTGGATGCCCCATCCCTGGAAGTGTTCAAGACCAGGCTGAATGGGGCTCTGAACAACCTGCTCTAGTGGGAGGTGTCCCTGCCCATGGCAGGGGGATTGGAACCGGGTGATCTTTAAGGTCCCTTCCAACCCAAACCATTCTATGATGATTTTCAACGCTGCAATCTGTGGATTTTCGCTGTTTCTTTTTTCTTGGACCCTAGTTGCAGTGTGGCTGGGATATTTGCATCCAGCGCTTTAGCTGCGGTGGGCTGAGTGTTACAGTTTTCCAGCAGAAACACAGTACTGAATGTAAAAGGTTTGTAGGTTTTTTTTACTGTGTTTGCTCAGAAAAAGGTATGATAAAGGAGCAATTTGTGTGTTTTCAGTGTGTGGTTGGCCAGGAGTTTTGGAAGAATCCAGCTCTCCTGGTGAGGAGGGATAATCCAAGCAGATAAATTCCCATCCAGAAGCTGAAAAATGCCACGAGAAAACCTGGTGACTTAATGTTGGCAGAGATGCAGAGTGAAAATGTGCTGTATTTTTGGATAATTGCGTTTTGGAATGGCTTTTCTGAATATTTTTTTTCTTAAGATTTCAAGATAAGATTTTATGGTCTGCTTGCTGACTGTCTGGCAGGAGGGAAAGGAGTAGGTGTGTTTCTAGAAGCTTGCAGGCTGGCCTGCCGTGTTCATTCTGGCAGGGCTGGTAATTACTGGGCTGTTAATTTGAGGTATTCAGGAGGTGTCATTTCAACTGAGCCATGAGAAAATTCCAATATAGATCAGTTCTGTGTGGGAGATGACTGGGATGGTTGCATGAGGTCCTTGGGACCCTTCGCTCAACCAGCTTGCCTACATCGGTCTGATGTGGGACTTCTTTGTGTTCCGCAGCATCTCTTGGCGGTCTCGTGTAAAATTAGGTTAGATGGTCTTGATGCCGCTGAATCAAAAGGCAGAGGCTGGGAGTGGAAGGATGTAATGAATGTGAGGGCAGCAGGTTGCTCTTATTTTTTTTATTTCTATTTTTTTTTTTTGAAAGTGCTTATCTTGAAAATAATGAGGCATTTCAAGCATTTCCTTGTTCCTGGTGGGTTGTTTCCTCTTCTGTCAAGAGGATTCGGATACAAGCAGAACTGTTCAATTATGGCATCGTGACTCATGCTCTCCTCTCCCTCTGTTGTGAAACTATATATACTTAGGAATTTATACAACTAGATTGTTAAATCTTTGAAAGTCCTTCATGTGAAAACTCTTCCTCTCCTTCACTTCCCTGGACAGCAGCAATTTTGGTTTTATTTTCTTAACACCGTGGCAGCCATGATTCATTAGGTTGATTCATAACGTTACCTCTTCATTCTGTTTTTGGTTGAATGCAACCAGAGGCCAGGTTTTCCACACAAGCTCTCCCAAGGAACAAGCGACAGGACAAGAAGCAGCCTCAAGTTGCCCCACGGGAGGTTTAGGTTGGAGCTGAGGAACAATTTCTTCCCCTCCAGGCCTGGCTCAGGCTGCCCAGGGCAGGGGTGGAGTCCCCATGATCCCTGGAGGGGTTTCCAAGCCATGGAGATGTGGTGCTGAGGGACATGGGCTAGTGGTGCCCTGGCAGCGCTGGAGCAAAGCTTGGACTTGATGATCTGAAAGGTGTTTTCCAACCAAAGCAATTCAGTAATTCTGTT
Source organism: Momotus momota (assembly GCA_028565915.1). Lineage (NCBI taxonomy): Eukaryota > Metazoa > Chordata > Aves > Coraciiformes > Momotidae > Momotus > Momotus momota. The sequence continues at coordinate 6,513 of JAOXNV010024906.1, forward strand.
CCAGGTGCTGCAGAGGCTGACCCAGCTCTTGTCTCCGGAGTTGTACTTTTCCCATGTGAAATTTCGCTCGCCTGGATGTTTCTCTGGAATCCTCCCCATCCTTGTTTTCAGGCTGAGGCACAAGCTGGAAGGCTGTTTTGCACTTAAGACAGACTTTCTGCTGCTCTTTAATGAGCTCTTGGCAGGCTGTTTTGAGGCTCCTTGATGTGGATGGTATTTTTAGAGTGTCTATGGCCGCGTAAAGATAATTCTTCAGTCGGGAGCTTCGCTGTCAGAACTCACTGAAAATAACCAATCCCAAGGGATGGGTGGAGGAGGCACGTGTGTGCGATCGACTGGCTCTGTGCAACTGCTGCGTTGACCTCTGTCTCCATTCACTTGTGTGCTTGAGAGCTATGTGGAGTGAGGTTCTATGGGGAGTTTGAGAGAACCCCTCTGCTGGGAGGCCAGGCTGGGAGACTTGGGCTTATTCAGCCTGGAGAGGAGAAGGCTCTGGGGAGACCTTCTGGAGGCCTTTCAGGGCTTCAGGGGGCCTTTCAAAGATGGGGACAGACTTTTGAGCAGGACCTGTTGGGACAGGACAAGGGGGGATGGTTTGAAAATAAGAGGGAGATTTGGACTAGAGAGAAGGAAGAAATTCTTCATTGTGAGGGTGATGAGACCCTGTCCCAGGTTGCCCTGAGAGGTGGTCGCTGCTTCATCCTTGGAACCATTCCAGGGGAGGTTGGCTGGGGCTCTGAGCAACCTGCTCTAGTTGCAGATGTCCCTGCTCCCTGCCGGGGACTTGGACTACATGACCTTGAAAGATCTCTTCCAACCCAAACCATTCTATGATTCTTTAGCTTTTGGTATTTTTCTTTCCTGTGCAGCAGGAATGCAGAAGGTGGACTAGGAAAGCTGAAGGCCGATTTGAGGATCTGATTTAGTTTTAGAGATAGACAAAACCTTGATCCCAGCTTGTTCAAACCAGTTACCCACCAGAAAACACATTATTCATCTGCTTCTGATAATAACTTTTGTTGGAAAAGACCATCGAGTCCAACCATTTGCCCAGTCCTGCCAGGGCACCACTAACCCATGTGCCTCAGCACCACATCTCCAAGGCCTGGAAATCCCTCCAGGGATCATGAGGGACTCCACCCCTGCCCTGGGCAGCCTGAGCCAGCCCTGGACAATCCTGGAGGGGGTGGAAGAAATCGTTCCTCGGCTCCAACCTAAAACTCCCATGGGGCAACTTGAGGTCAGTTCCTCTTGTCATGTCACACCTTCCTTGGGAGAAGAGCCTGACCCCGCCTGGCTCCAACCTCCTGTCAGGGAGCTGTGGAGAGCCAGAAGGTCTCCCCTGAGCCTCCTTTTCTCCAGGCTCAACAAGCCCAGCTCCCTCAGCCACTCCTCACCACACTCCTGCTCCAGACCCTTCCCCAGCTCCATTGCCCTTCTCTGGCCACGCTCCAGCCCCTCCAGGTCCTTCTGGGAGGGAGGGGCCTTTGTCCTTGACTCACATCAAACTGATATGAACTAAACCAGCAAATCCTCTCAAAGCTTTGAATCATGCCTTAAATTCATGTGTCTTCATACTCAAGGCCCCCTGTTTTCCTGGTTTTCCCACGTGGAGCATGTGAGCTTGGACACATCGGAAGAGGCACAAATCCTTCTACAAGCTGAGAAGGTGGGACTCCTAAGTAGTTGATTGTCCTGATCTAATCAGGAGCCCTATTTTTACACATCCTGTGCCGTGTGTGTGGTGTTTTTCAAGTGAGCCAGTGCACTCCGGTGTTTTTCCCCTTGCCCACTTCCCAAACAGGAAAAGTCAGGGCTTTATTTTTTCCTCTCAAGGAAGACATTGAAACTCCTGCTGAATGGTACCCATGTCTTGACAAGCCAAAGGTGTAAATATGAGAGATGATGTTTGACTCTTTAATCTTCGTGAGGCTTAAAAAAAAGTAGTTATCTTTTGTGAGGGACGTGTTTTATGGAACTCGCTCAGTGGTGGTTACTGCCTTTGTTGTGTGTTGACCTGGGGGTGAAGTGGCTTTGCAAGGTCATCTCCCTGGGGGGAATCACTCTTGTCCAAATAATCCCAAACCAAATGCCTGGAAGGTTCATTGGGAGGGGATGTAGCTGGAGAGAAGATTACCTGTTCTGCTTGGGCACCCCTCACCCTCCTCTTTCCCTGCCTAAAAAGCATGGTAGAGTTGCAGACTGATTTAAATCCCACTGAGGATCTAAGACCAGGTTGGGTGAGGCTTGAAGCAACCTGCTCTAGTGGGAGATGTCCCTGCCTGTGGCAGGGAGACTGGAACTGGATGATTGTTGCGGTCGTTTCCAACACCAGCCTGTTCTGAAGTGGTTCGGTGGTGGTTTTGAGGTGTGGTGGTCTTTCTGAAATTCTATGCACCCTAGTTGGGCTGGATTCTTACATCCAGGAGCAATAACTCCTCAGCAATTCCACCTGCTTTGGGAATTGCTGGGCTGCTCTCTGGTGTGTTTACGAAGCAGACCCGATGGCGATGATGGCCCCTCCTGGCCTGGAGACGCCTGGGTCCCACGTTAACGACGTCTCCACAGCTCCACGGCTGAAGAAATGATTTAAGAGCAGGGTCCATCAAGTCCAGCTCATTGCTGGAGGCAAAAGCACCCTGCAAATGATTTCTTTATTTTCCGTGTGTGTGTGTTTTTGTTTTTTTTTTTTCCTTCTTAATTTCCCCTTTGGGGACACTGTGGTCCTTTGAAGCAAATTGGCTCCAGACCAGAGACATTACACGTTGGCTTTTTAAAATTCCTTTTGCACTATCAGTTGGATGCAGCGCCCTTGTTTTCCTGTCCTAAATAGCTGCCAAGAGTTGCTTTGTTCTGCCTTAGGATGACTGTGTTTTGAGGTAGACTCTGAAAGCTCTCTAGGAACCCTGGAGAGGTGCTCCTCCACCATTTGGGGTTATTAGTGTTACTCTGTTAAATATCCATGTGGGGTTTTTGAGTGTTATTCTGTTCAATGTGCTTTTAAAAAAAAGCTGCTTGAAGTTTGAGATGGCTTGAAATCTGTTGCTGGAATCTTGCAACTGTACAAGCTCAGGGCAGTGATCAGCAAGCGGTACTTCTAGATCCATGTTGTTGGTTGTGATGCTCATGTGAGGATGGGGGTTATCCTGCCCCTCTGCTCCCAGGGCTCTGTGGACAACCCCCCTGCAGTGCTGGGTCCAGCTCTGGAGTCCTCAGCACAGGAGAGACAGGGACCTGTTGGAGCAGGGCCAGAGGAGCCCCAGCAATGCTGGGAGGGCTGGAACCCTCTGCTGGGAGGCCAGGCTGGGAGAGTTGGGCTTGTGCAGCCTGGAGAAGAGTCTTGGGAGACCTTTCAGGACTTCAAGGGGCCTGTCAGAAAGATGGGGATGGACTTTTGAGCAGGGCCTGTTGGCACAGGAGAAGGGGGGATGGTTTGAAACTAAAAGAGGGAGATTTAGACCAGAAAGAAGGAAAAAATTGTTGACATTGAGGGTGGTGAGAGCCTGGCCCAGGTTGCCCCGAGAGGTGGTTGCTGCCCCATTCCTGGACCCATTCCAGGGGAGGTTGCATGTGGCTCTGAGCAACCTGCTCTAGTTGCAGATGTCCCTGCTCCCTGCAGGGTGGTTGAACCAGATGACCTTGAAAATCCCCTTCCAACCCAAACCGTTCTGTAATTCCATGAATCAAAACAAGTGTTTAATTAATCATAGAATTACAGACTGGTTTGGGTTGGAAGGGACCTTAAAGATCACCAGTTCCAGCCCCCGTGCCCACAGCATTTTGTGCAGTGGGACATAAACACTTGCTATTTAATCTCGGCGTTCCCTGCTTATACACATCACGTCCTATTTTCTATCTGTAAAATGTATCCATGCTGTAAATTGTCCTGGGAACATAGGATTACAATATATAAGTTCTTCCTGAGTAGTAGAAGCGACCAGCTCTTGGCTGAGCACCTACTGCAGAAGCAGAGCCTTAAGACGCTCACTGAGCTATGGTCCACAAAGTGGTCTCCACTGTGGTGAAGCTAATTTTGTCCTTATGGGCTTTGGTTTTGCTTGCAGAAGAGTTTTCTCTTCCTGGCTGGTGTATGGCTCTGGAGATGGATGGCTCTGTCCCACACCGAGAACCAGCTTGCTTTGTATTTTGGGGTTTCACTTTCAGCATGGGCTTTTAATTACCATTTCATGGAGCTATCATGGAAGAGACTGTCTACTCTAATATCAACAGATAGAGGTAAAAATCTTCTGGTGTGGTTTTGAGGCTACTCCTTCTCAGTAGGTCTTTCAAGCCACCCAGTAAGCCCTTGTTTTGTGGGTACCTGGTGCAAGTAGAAACGTATTTCAGACGTTTTCTGAAACATGTTGTCTTAAACCCACCTAAACCTGCCTCTCTCTTCTTTTAAATTTTATTTTAAAATCTGTTTCCCCCCTGTCTCTGTAGCCAGTTCAAGCTTGTAATTCTCCAAAATTAAGAGGTGGTCTGGGGAGAGCAGTAATAAATGTTGCTGAGGCTCTTGAGGGTTCTTGACACGGATATAATCCAGTTGGGAGATTTTCATACATAAACAGGGACACAAATAAAAAGCAGTAATTCATGTAGTTCCCCACAGGGCAGCAGGTAATGGGAGGAGTTTTCTGTGACTTGCACCAGGTGAGTGGCTGGTTGTGGTTCTGGGTGACGGGAGGATTGTCCTTCTCTGGCCACACACGTTGTGTCCCAGTATTGGATGTGGTCCAGGGTCTCCTGCACCAGTGCAGCATCTCAGGACTGCTGAGTGAAGAGGAGCTTTGGATTATCAGGTACCTTGATGTTGGGCTTGAGCCTTGATTAACTCTGGGTAATCTTAATGGGATTGTGGATTTACCTTACCACCCTTGGCTTGGTAGAGGGCCAGCTGGGGCTGGCAGGGCTTGATGTGCTTGGAATTTGCTTTACATTGGTTTTCCTGCAGTGTGCCCAGGTGGCCAAGGAGCCACTGGCATCCTGGCTGGATCAGCACTGAGGTGGCAGCAGGGCCAGGGCAGGGATCGTCCCCCTGGACTGGGCACTGAGGAGGCCACCCCTCGAATCCTGGGGTCAGTTTTGGGCCCCTCCCTCCCAGAAGGACCTGGAGGGGCTGGAGCATGGCCAGAGAAGGGCAATGGAGCTGGGGAAGAGTCTGGAGCAGGAGTGTGGTGAGGAGCGGCTGAGGGAGCTGGGCTTGTTCAGCCTGGAGAAAAGGAGGCTCATGGGAGACCTTCTGGCCCTCCACAACTCCCTGACAGGAGGTTGGAGGCGGGGAGCACCAGGTTCTTCTCCCAAGGAAGAAGTGACATGACAAGAGGAACTGACCTCAAGTTGCCCCATGGGAGTTTTAGGTTGGAGCCGAGGAACGATTTCTTCCACCCCCTCCAGGATTGTCCAGGCCTGGCTCAGGCTGCCCAGGGCAGGCGTGGAGTCCCTCATGATCCCTGAAGGGGTTTCCAAGCTGTGTTGCTGAGGGACAGGGGTTAGTGGTGCCCTGGCAGTGCTGGGACTTGATCTTAAAGGTCTCTTCCAATCAAGGCAATTCTCTGATTCCCAGGAGCTAGGCCGGTTGTTGTAACCCCAGTCCTGGAGCTGGTTCCTTGCTGCTCTGTCCTGTTCCCCCTGCCTTGCTTTCCAGCAGTGAGCAGCTAGAGAAGGACTGGTGTTCCTCTTTGCCGGTGTCTTGCCAACAGCTGATGCTGGCGGGTCTGTGTCGATTAGAGTTGAGTTGCTGGTTTTGGTCATGTGTGACTTTATAAAGGTTCAAGTCCAAGCGAAAGACTGTGACAAAGATGGTGCTTAGAGCCTGTAAATGCAAGCGACATGATCTCTTTTGCTGCAGTTTAGCTGCAGCTGTGTTATGGTTTAGGAGACAGTGGTTTTTTGTGTTCTTATGCGAAGCCTTGGCTGTAAGTTTAGTTTTGATTTTGTGTTTTCCTTTCGGGTTTAGACCTTGTCTTCCCTGAGTCTGCTGAATCTGGCCTGGTCCTGTGACAACTTAGTATTTTCTTTTGGTGCCATCAAGTGGCAAAAGACGGTGTTGTTGTTCGATCGAGATGATTCTTGCAACAAGCAGAGGCTCCAACTGGGAAACAAGTGACGTCGAATTCATAGAATAAATTCATGGAATGGTTTGGGTGGGAAAGGGCTTTTCAAGGTCTTTTGTCCAACCCCCCTGCACTGAGCAGGGACATCTGCAACTGGAGCAAGCTCCTCAAGAGCTGTGTGGGATAATGGAGGACGTGCCTTGGGTGGGAAGGGAAGGACATGAAGGGGTCTCAGGAATTATTTAACGTCATCCAAGGGTGAAGTTATAGAGGATCTGATGGATCGACTTCTATGTTCCTATCATTCTTTCTCTTCTAATTGATCTCCTGCATCACTTAATCCAAGCACCTGTATTTACATCACTTGCTCTTAAGCACCCTTTGAGTATTTAATTTCAATTTAATTCTTACATTAAGCTTTGAAGAGCTGCTTGGGTGTTGGTGAGGAGAAAGATGAGCGAGTAGAAGGTCCTCAGAAGCCCAGACCAAACCCAACATTTCTTTGACAGCAGTGCCAAGGATCAAGGATGTGACCAAATAGACCATATTTTACTCTACAGAGGAGGTCCCATGTTCTGTGCCTTTCCACTTTTCACTCTGTGAAATCTCCTTTTTATATAAAAGCACTGCTGGAAACAGCCCAGGACAGGAGGATCTGGCCCAAGTTGCCCCAGGGGAGGTTTAGGTTGGAGCTGAGGAGCAATTTCTCCCCCTCCAGGATTGTCCAGGCCTGGCCCAGGCTGCCCAGGGCAAGGCTGGAGTCCCCATCTCTGGAGGGGTTTCCAAGCTGTGTTGCTGAGGGACAGGGGTTAGTGGTGCCCTGACAGGGCTGGAGCAACGCTTGGACTCCAGGAGCTTCAAGATCTCTTCCAACCAAAACAATTTTTACGGCTACATAGAAACACTCTTTTTTTAACTTTAACCAAGAATTTGTGGGAGAAAAGTCCAGCAGTGCTGCTGCTTTACAGCACATTAAGGACACAATTATTCATTATTTTAATTACGACAATAACAGTGCCATATCATAGGAAAACACCTTAATATTTACATGCAAAAAACACCTTAATATTTACATGCAAAAAACACCTTAATATTTACATGCAAAAAACACCTTAATATTTACATGCAAATATCAAAGGAGGACAGTGGGGTCGGTTTTGTCACGAGATCTGTTCATTCCGTGGCTTTTAAAAGTAGCAGTCACCCTACAGCACCTCTCAAACTCGTTCAATCGTTGCTAATAAATTCAATATTGTTTTATTAGCAAGCTAGAGCAGCTGCAATCCTGCAGAGCGACCGGAGCAGGGAGCTCTTGGGCACCCGCAAAAAGAAGCTGTTTCCGCTGCCTCGGAGAGAAATAACATTTGTTCCGAGTTTGTTTTACAAAACTCGTGGTGAGAAGCGAAGTCTCTGCTTGTTTAGGCTTCGACTGGAGCTAAGCATAAATTTGAGCTGGGATCTATTTACATTCACAAAGTATGAAGCTATTTTGAAGCGCTGAAGGAAGCCCTAAGTGATGCTTGACCCACATATCAAAAGTCTGTAAGACCAAAGCTAGTACCAGAAAGATTTCACTCTGTATTTGTTATTCTCTCTATATATTTATCTAAGAAGAATTTAAGCTTCTCCTTAGGAGAACCTTGAAGTTACAGTTTTAATGTACGAGGGAGTAACTGTGCTGACAGAAAGTTCTTAAATCCTAACCCACGTGTTGGGCAAACACATTTTTTTATCTCCATCTAAATGAAAATAAGGGCCAAAAGGGATTGTCACCACCATGATTTTGCTCATTCAGAGGAGCAAAGGAGAGCTGCCTCTTGTTTGTACAAGTTGGATGGCTCTGGCTGTCACAGCTCTGCACAGCATCCCGGCATGGTGGGGCTTGAAAGGAACCTCTGGAGATTGTCTGGTTCCAGCCCCTGTCCAGCCTCCCCTGGAATGGTTCCAGGGATGGGGGCAGCAACCACTTCTCTGGGCAACCTGGGCCAGGGTCTCACCACCCTCAGTGTCAACAGTTTGTCCCTTCTCTCTGGTCTAATTCTCCCTCTTGTAGTTTCAACCTATCCTCCCGCTGTCCTGTCCCAACAGGCCCTGATTAAAAGTCTGTCCCCATCTTTCTGAAAGGCTCCCAGAAGGTCTCCCTGGAGCCTTCTCTTCTCCAGGCTGCACAAGCCCAACTCTCCCAGCCTGACCTCCCAGCAGAG
>JAOXNV010024907.1:0-14729 GCA_028565915.1 Momotus momota
TGTGACAGGACAGGACTCTTCAGTGGTGCCCAGTGACAGGACAAGGGGCAACAGGCACAAACTGGAACCCAGGAGGTTCTGTCTGAATGTGAGGAAAAACGTCTTTCCTGTGAGGGTGCCAAAGCCTAGCCCAGGCTGTCCAGAGAGGTTGTGGAGTCTCCTTCTTTGGAGATTCCAAACCTGCCTGGACAATACGATCCTGGGCAACCCGCTCTAGGTGACCCTGCTGGGGGGTTGGATGAGATGATCTTCATAAGTTCCTTCCAACCCCCACCATGCTGAGATTCAGTGATACCCTCACTCCTGTTTTTTGCACTGCTGGGGAAGAGACAACACAGAGCACAGGGTCATGGGAGCAACCAGGACCAGATGAGCAGGAGGGAACAGACGTTCCCAGATAATTACCTCTCATTCTTCTCCCTCAGCTCCTCCATTTCCTTGGGCTCCAGCTGGTCAGCCACTTGCTTCTCGTTGAGCAGAGCCAAGCGATCAATTCGCTGCTGCATCATAGTGATCTGAGCATCTGGGGAAGGCAGCAAAAAGGATCTGTTACCATCTTTTTAAGGCACCTGAACTCCTCGACACCACTGTGGAGAATCACTCCCTGCCCTCCCAAGCTGGTGAGAAGAGATAGCAGAGGCGAGCTGCCAGTGCTGCCACTCAGCACGGGTGTCGCTTCACTCGTGGCTTTTGTTGGCCAGGGTATATAAAGGAATGCAAGAGGAAAGAAGGAATCCAGCATCTTAGCATGTGCCTGGGGAAATCCCTGGTGCAGGGAGCATTCTAGATGTGGGTGGCGAGACTCCTACTACGCCTGCCGGCCTGCTCCAAATCATTTGGCAGAAGGGCCAAGAGTCAACTCAGAGTTGTTACAACAGCATCAGAGCTCTCTTGGCTCCCATCTGCATCACACTTTGTTCCAGCCTAAACGGGGAAAGGTCCCCCTGGGCAGAGCAAGACACAGCAAACCCCAAGCTGCCCTGTCTGCTCTGGAAAGCCCAAACAGCTCCAAAGCCACAGCCTCCGCCCGCTTGAAGACTGTCAGGATGGAGCGTGCGTGAACACAGTCACGGCAGGGTCAAAATCTTAACAAAGTCACAGAAACCAGGCGAGGTCTCGGTCCCGGCGAGTCCCAGGATGTCCCACTAGTGACTGACCTTTCTCGGTGATGAGCTTGCGACTTTCTGCCACCTCCACCTCCAGCTCCTCCCGGTTCTCTCTCTCCATGGCCAGATGCTTCTTCAGCCGTCGCAGCTGAAACTGAGGGGTCTGCATGACATCTCCCATAGGGGAGGACGGGGGGCCAGAGAACATGCTGTGGGGAGAAACACACCATGGAACTCAGTTATCCAGAGCAAGTAGTACAGCACAGTCCTCCGACCCAAAACCAAACCCACACTGGTTTCACCAGCTCAGAGCAGTAATGTTGATGCTGAGCAGAAAGGCTGCTTTCCTCATCCTGACCATGCTAATGCCACCCTTAAAGTGTGCAGCATGTACAAAATCAGTTTCAGAGCACAGTATCCATCTCCCTCCACCTAACAGCCACCGCAGAGCGCTTGGCTGGCTGGAGAGACACTCCTTCAGTACACCCTGTGACGCAAGATAGGTCCTCCTGAACCAGGAAATGAGGTTCAGCAAGGCCAAGGGCCGCATCCTGCCCTTGGGTCACAACAACCCCCTGCGATGATCCAGGCTGAGGCAGTGGCTGGAAACTGCCCTGTTGAAAAGGACCTGGGGGTGTCCGTCAACAGGTGGCTGAAGATGAGTCAGCACGTGCCGAAGTGGCCAAGAAGGTCACCAGCATCCTGGCTTGCATCAGCACCAGTGTGGCCAGCAGGACTAGGGCAGGGATCATCCTCCTGGACTCGGCACTGGGGAGGCCGTCCCTTGAATAGTGGGTTCAGTTTTGGGCCTCTCACTCCAAGAAGGACATTGAGGGGCTGGAGCGTGTCCAGAGAAGGGCAATGAAGCTGGGGAAGGGTCTACAGCACAAGTCTGGTGAGCGGCAGCTGGGAGACCTGGGCTTGTTGAGTCTGAAGAAAAGGAGGCTCAGGGGAGACAACAACAGTTGTTGCTCTCAACAACTCCCTGAAAGGAGGTTGGAGCCAGGTGGGTGTTGGTCTCTCCTCCCAAGGAACAAGCAACAGGACAAGAGAAAATAGCCTCAAGTTGCACCAGGGGAGGTTTAGGCTGGACATGAGGAACAACTTCTTCCCTGCAAGGGTTGTCAAGGCCTGTCCCAGTCTGCCCAGAGCAGTGGTGGAGTCCCCATCCCTGAAGGGATTTCAAAGCCATGGAGATGTGGTGCTGAGGGACATGGTTTAGTGGTGACCTGGCAGTGCTGGGTTAATGGTTGGACTGGATGATCTGAAAGGTCTCTTCCAATCAAAACAATTCTATGATCCAATGAACCAGCCCAGGGCAGGAGAGGACCACAGGCTGATCTGGGAAGTGTCTGTGCTCCTTAGGCTGAAACGAGCTGGGCTTAAAGTATGTAATTACAGCCCAACCTCACTCCACCACCCTACAACCCCACGTCGAGTTTGCACTATGGCAGAATGTGCGTCTTTGTGGAGTCACCGTGCATCTCGGCTACATCTCCAGGTCCCAGAAGACGCCCTGTGTCTTCCTGCCCTCCCCTTCCCTTACTCCCCCCTCAGCAGACAAGGGGCTAGGGACGTACTTGTTGGCTCCAGAGGAGGAGGCAATCTTCTGCAGCTCCAGAAAACGCACCTCTCGCTTGTGCGGAAGTGAGAGCAGCGGCGAATGTTCCTCAGAGCTGCTGCTGCTGCTGCTGGACGAGGCCAGCGGTGCTGGAAAACACACGAAGCAAGCTGTGATCTTCACGTTCCTACCACAAGGAAGGAACTGCAGATCCCGAGTACTGCGAATTCCAGCAGGGATGGATCACTCCATATGAAAAAGCTGTAAACCTGCCTTACGCCGATGTGCTGCTAGGCCTGCACTGCTGTTCCTGGCATTCTGCTCCCAGCACAACGCTGTGGGGAAAGCAGCGTGTGCTGCAAAGGCCGGGATGCTGCCGAGTGGGGAGAGCATGGTGCGTACGGGTCAGCCCTGCTGCTAAGAGCTTATAGGGGACCTGAGCTGAGGAGATTTGGGTGGTGTTACTGCTTTTATGGCTTGGTAGACATGAACATGGGGAAAGAAAACATGGTTTTATGCTCTAGAAAAGAGTCACCCAAGCTGGTTCAGTGTTGCTGGTGTGGGAGCAGTTACAGAAAGATGCTCAGTGCTCACAATATCACACACAACTCTCACAAGTCTTGTGAGGAGCGGCTGAGAGACCTGGGCTTGTTCAGCCTGGAGAAAAGGAGGCTCAGGGGAGGCAACAACAGTTGTTGCTCTCAACAACTCCCTGAAAGGAGGCTGGAGCCAGGTGGGGGTCAATCTCTTCTCCCAAGGAACAAGCAACAGAACAAAAGGAAACAAACGGCCTCACATTGCTCCAGGGGAAGCTTCATTTGGACATGAGGGACAATTTCTACCCCACAAGTGTTGTCAAGGCCTGGCTCAGGCTGCCCAGGGCAGTCCCAATCCCTGGAGGAGTTTCAAAGCTATGGAGATGTGGTGCTGAGGGACATGGTTTAGTGGTGACCTGGCAGTGCTGGGTTAATGGCTGGACTTTATGATCTTAAAGGTCTTTTCCAACTAGAACAATTCCATTATTTCATGATTGTGCTTTCTGCAAGGGTATTGCCTCTTTCTGTTCCAATCCGAGCTGGCACTTGGGCATCACTACAGCAAACGCGTGAACTTGTCAGTTTTACTAGGGTGCCAGCCAGCACAAATGGAGCCATTCAACTAGATGACCTTCAACGGTTCCTTCCAATCCAAACCATTCCACAATTCTATGAAAAACGTGTCCAATACCTGCTCCACCTGCACAAGTCCTGGCCTGTTCCTCCAGGCCACTGTCACAGCACAGGCAGCCGGGGCCCGGCGCTCACCTTTCCTCTGCAGAAATGTCTCCAGGTTTTCATTCAGGCTCTCCTCGTTGTCCAGCACAAATTTGAGGATTGATGCCAGTTCAACCTGTGTCAGGGGATGAGCCGCAGGGTCAGCGGCTTCTGTTCGCAGGCCGAGCAGTGCCAGCTGGGCAGCGACCACGGTGGGCAGATCCCTGCCCACATACCCAGTCACAAGACTTTAATTGCCCAGATCACCGCAGCGCCTGCACCATCTTCCAAGGGGACCCAAACAGGAGGGCAGGTCTTGGAGCACCTCCCAAAAAGCACCTCCCACACCCCCAGCCCAGAGAGGGAACTCTGAAGGGATCACCTGGGTCTTGTAGTCAAACTCATTCCAGTCCCCAGGGTTCTTGCAGCTCATGGAGGAGTGGTAAAGGAGCAGCACGGCCACCTGAAACGAGGCCGGTGAAGCATCACTGACCCCAGGCCAGGCACTGGTATGCCAGTGCTGGCTTGGAATAAATGGTGGCCTGTGCTTACCTTGGCCAACGCCAGCTCCTCACCCTCCAGGAGGTTCTGTGCCGAGACCAGGTTCTCCGCGGCCGATTTGTGCTTGCAGTGCTCTGTAATGGGAAGCGGGATTCCCAGTCACGTGCTAGCCTGTGGCACATGTTCATCCCCTGAGGGGACATGCTCAGGCTCGGGGGCATCACTGTGATGCATCCCCAAGGAGAAGGGGCACAGGCCAGGCTGGGTTTCGGGGATGAGCTCCCAGTGTTTTGCCATTAACTCTGACAGATTTCTTTTCCCACTTCCTGGCACTCTCTCCCTTGGTCCCAGCCTCCCCACCTCACCCTCACCATCTCCCTGCACCTTTTTCTCCTCCACCAGCAGCAGAAACCAAGTCCTGACTACAGAGGGTGGGATCCAGGGTAGGATTTGGTGTCCCCACTTCCAGAAGAGACTGAGAATAAGTGCATTTTCTGTTTCCTCTCCCAGGATACCTGCTCGGGTTTTCCAGCAGGATTTGAGTAGCTTGAGGCCAGGCATTGGGCGAGGCCTCACTAAAGCAGCCACCAGCAACCTGCCCTTCGCTCCCTAGATCTCCTTTGCACCAAGCCCAAGCTCCGGCAAGGATTCCTATCAGAAATCTTTCCTTCCCACATCCCTGCCTGCATCTCACCAAACTGCTGACACAGCAGGAGGGCTAGCAGACCCTAAATTTAAACCCTTGCAGGGTTGGGCGGCACTGAGCAGGGGCAGCCGCTTCCCCCCAGTGTCAGTGGAGGCTCTTACTCTGCAGGAAGCCACAGATGAAGGAGACCCTCTCCGGTAGCGGCTGCTCCAACACGGACTCCCCTTCCTCGCTCCGGTGGCTAGAAAAGCACAGGGGTTGCGTTAATGCTTTGCTGAGGGATTAAATGAACACCAGCGGTGGGGAGGGGGAGGAAGGGGTTGGCAACAGAGCTTGCTGAGTGAGAGGCTGCCTCTCGGACAATACGGCATCGGTTTGCCCTACGCTGCTGTGGCAGGGCAGGCAGTGGAGCAAAAACCAACCACGCTGTGGCCGGGAGCAAGCTCTGACATTCCCCGTAGCTCCTACGGCATCTGGTTGAGGAGCTGGAGCCAGGGAGCCAGCCCCTCCACCACTTCCTCCTCTGCCTGCCAGCCCCGGCAGCATCCGGCAGGACTAAGGAGTTGGCAGCGGCCCCACCAGCCGAGGAGGCACCGCGGGGGCCGCGCGTGGAACCGGGGAGTTTTTCTTGCCACGGCAAAGCATCGCCGTCCGTGGGAAACGCTGGGTTTGCAGACATGGAGCCCTGGAGCTCACGCTGGATTTGGAGTGGGCTGAAGCAGCTCTCACTCGAGATCACGCTCTTCCTGAACAGCCACCAGCTCAGCCTGGCTAAAACCTGTGCCATCCGCACTCACTCAGCACCGCTTTGGCACCTCTGCTTGCGCCCGGAGAGCCTAAAGCAGAGACTTGGCCCAGGGAAGGGGATGGCAGAGGATTTTCTCCTCGTCGGGGATTTCCCAGCCCATTCCCTGGTGCTGCAGGGAGCTCCCCGGCTCAGCCCAGTTGCTGTGGTGGTGGCCGTCCCACTTCTCAAGTGGGTGGGCCTGACATAGTCAGACCTGTTCAGTGAGCACTCGCTGCCGGCAGTCCCGGCTAATCTTCAGCTCCAGACTCAGGAGATTAAGCAGGTCTGACTAAATATAACCCCGATGGGGCGGCTCCTTCCTCCCCACCCACTGGCGGCAGATCCCTGCTCTGAGCAGGCTCTCCTTACGCAGCGCAGGGAGGTAATTATAGCAGAGAGGCTCCCGCAGCGCCTCCCGCCGGAAGGGTTTGAAAGCGACGCCGCGCTCAGCAGCAGCATCACACCCTCCCAGTTTGCCTCGCCAGCTCGTTAACGACGTTCCATCCCAGCTCCGACGCTCCTTACGGCTGCCAGGATTTAATTGGCCTCGCTTGCCAGCGACAAACGAGGCTCCTGACTGAGCTATTCCTCCCACTTTCGGTCCTGGGATGGAGCAAACGGGCTCTGTACTGCCTGTACCATACTGGGAAGCAGCCTGAATTCCCCAGAGAACGGGAGAGCTTCATGGGGCGTGAGCTTTAAGCTGCTTTGCAGACCCAAAGCTTCCTCAGGATCCCGAGGCTGCGGCTCAGGAAAACTTGCTGGGCTGTTTCCTCAGCCAAGCAGCATTTATGGAAATAAAACCTCTCGCAGGCAGCTGTGCTGGCCTCAGTACCTGACTCTGCTTGGATGCCCAGAGCCAGCCCAGACATCAGTGCCAGATGTGGCAGAAAACCTCAAACAACACAAACTGCCCCAAATTCTACCTGGGGGCGGCTTCATGGGGCCCCAACAGCTCAGACCACCTTCTCCCAGCAATCTCAGGCGGGCTTGTTGTTGAGCCTGAGCTGCCAGCAGAATCCTGACAAATCATCTATGTACGGAGGCTGCCAAGCAGGGCACCCCAAAAGGCTCCTCATCCAACACACGTGGTGGGTTTATGTGTTGAGGAGCCATGGTGCAAATGCATGAACCCCGTGTTTCATGACAGCAGGCTTCAGAACTCACCCAGTGGTCAAGTGCTGCTGTGCTTTGCCAGAACCTCGCAGGGAGGAGCCAGAGATCCAGCATCACAGGACGAATACCCCAGGAACTGCACCACCACTCTGCCCAGAATGGCCGGAGGAGGCTCTAGGGGTCTGGGGCAAGCAGCCCCGTGCATGCTCCGGGCCGTTTCCCAGCCAGCTGGGCAGTTTGGAGAGCCCCAGCTCCCGGTACTCACATTTTATTGATGATCCTGAGGAAGACGCTGCAGTCCTGGAGCTGTGACAGATCATCGAGGAGATCAGTACAAACTTTTGTGCTGTTCACCTAGAAAAAGGGGGTCAGAGGGTCAGAAACCAACTCCACGACATGCTCAAGCCAACCCCACCACATCCTAGGCTTGCTCAGGGAGACAGTGAGAACGCTCCGGGGGTGAGAGCAAAGCCAGCCCTTCCAACCCCCGCCCCTACTCTGCTCAGGCAAAAGCCAAATGCAATCCCTGCGCATCCACAGCCAGATGGGACAGCCTGGAGCTCGTTTATCACGCTGTGATGCTCTGGCAGGCAGAGCCAACAGCCCCTTTATGGTCCAGCTGCTCCTTGCTTCCCAAACCGGCTTCTGGGATGTTTCCACAGTCGGACCAAGCTGTTCCGGCATTTCTGGTTACTCAACAGGAACGGTAAGCAAAGCAAACACCCACTTGCCCGGGAAGAGCAGGGATTTGGCTGCCCCAGGACCTGCTCCAGCCACTATCCCTCCTTTGACCAGCCCCGGCATTGTGTTCCCAGGTGACAGCAGCAGCCAGCACCCCCCTGCCCCAGGCAGCACGTCCCACCTACGGATCAGGCTATGCTGGAGAAGAGAGAGGCTTTACCCAGGCAAGGAGAGCTGCGGCTCTCACGCTGTGAAGAGGCATCTTCACGAGGCTGCCGGCTCACTGCCCGGACCTAGGAATGGCACAAACGGGGAGAAAATAAAAAGCAGCTAAGGCCAAATACAGTAACGACATTAATTGTACACAGCGCCAGGCATTAGGTTCTGTCCAGGGAGGACTGACCCTCCGTCCCACAGCCTCCCAGGATGTCCCCTTGCTGAGATCAGGATCCTGGCGATCAAGCATCCAGGGAAAACAGCCACTCAGGCTCTTCGTCCCCAGCATCTTCTTCCCTCCACCCTCACACCCTAAATTCTCTGAAATTTAACAGAATTTTGAAGCCTTGGCACTCCAAGAGCCTGTCAGATCCCAGTGCCCGGACAGGTCCCCCTCTGTTTCAGCCCCAGCCCCCCAGGGAGGAGGGCAGTGTCCTGTCAGGTGGCACCGTGGTGGCACAAAACAACCGGTCACGGCTCAAACCAGCTGGCACCGGCGGCCACTGTCACCCCGCCAGATCCTGCCTCACCATAGGGCACCATGGATGGTTTCTCCATGGCTGTGCCAAACCATGAAGAGCGCAACCTGGGCACCCAAGTAGGCTCCTGACACAGGGCCTGGCAATTCATTGGGGATTGCCTGGGGATGGAGTTCCCAGTTCCCAGGTGAGCACTGGCATCGCTGCTGGGAAGCCCCAGCAGCCCAGGAAAATTCACCTCCCTCTAGAAAACATGAGCAGCAATTTTAGAGAGAGGCGGTGCAGTTTAAAACACCAACATGCAGCACATCTGTGGATGCCAAGAGCCACGGTGGTGCTGTGGGACGGGCAACAGCCGGAAGGAATCCCCCAGGGTTGTGCCAAGAGGCAGCTGTCAGTAGGATGAAGAATCCACTGAGTGTGACATGGCCCTTGGGGAGCAAAGTGGAACTGGGAGCAGTGGCAAACAAGCACTCAAACCATGCAGGACAACTGGTTTTGGTCAGGAGTGTGGTGGGAACTGTGGAGAGCATGGTCTGGCAAGGCTTGGCAGTGGGAGGATCACCCACAGAGCTCACAATGGAAGGAAAATAAAAAAAAAAAAAAAAAAAAGAAAAAAAGAAAAAGGAGGCATCCGGCTGGTAGGGGTCTTGGTGTTCACCTGGGATGGAGCTGAGCTCCTGCTGTGGTACTGCCCCAGCTGCTCTGGCTTCACCCTGATGGCCCCTGAAACACTGGCAGGATGGGAACTGGAGTTCCCTCATTCCTCACTGTCCCAGCTGCCACCACCCATGGCTGCTGGGACCCTTGGAAGGCTCTAGCCCTGCTAAGGACCCTGCCACAGGGGCTGGAAGGAGCCTGCAAAGGTCAGTTTTGTCCCAAACGAGCCCAGTGAGACAGCGGCCAAGCCATGGGAGCATTTCCAGCTCCCCTGCTCGCTGCTGCCAGCTCCCTTGCACGTTGCCACCAGTGCTAAGGAGAATAGCCTGACCAAGGAGGCGTGGGGAAGGGGGTAATGGGAACCCCTCAGGCATCGCTACACAGGGTGGGAGCAGGGACAAACCACCTTGTTGTCCCCAGGGTGCAGGAGCGCTGCCAGGTCCCCTCCACAGCAACCTTTGCCCCAGCGCCGGCCATCCCTCCAGTGCCACCCCAGTAATCCTGCCAGTGAGGGAGCTGCCCCGAGCAGACCTGAGCTGCTGGGATCAACTGGGACCCTCGCCAAAAAACGTCCCAGGTGGGGAGGGTGCTCCTCCGTTCCTCACTCTATACAGCACCCTGACCCCACTCCCACTATGACGGACTGGGATCCGCAGCTGTTCCCAGGAGCACCCGGCACACCACGGCCGCTGGCTGCAATGGCTTTGAGAGGGAAACACGGAGCTCCCGCCGTCTCCGTGAGCTCATCTGGGAAGAGCGGGATCTTCGGCAGGACGGATTCTCCCTCTGGTTTGCTTAAGTCACAGCTCCCCTGCCCCACGGCTGCGGCACAAAGTCTCTCAGCACCCAACGCCGTGGGCGCAGTGAGTCTGGGCCAGGCCTTCTCCCCAGAAATCACCCCCAAAGTCTCGGGGAAAAACAAAACAAACACAAGAGCCCTCAACGCAGACTCCCGCCACGAAGGGTCGCATCCTGCCCAGCTGGGTTTTACCGGAGTGGGTCTGTGGCAGTGCCGGTGCCCAGTAAGTGGCCGGGAAGTGCAGAGCTGCCCGCTCCCGCCTTGTTCGGAGCCTGGCTCATCGCCTTCTCCGAGTCGTGCCTTGCACCGCGCACCGGCAGAGGCGAAGCGCTTAGGGAGCGCGGCGGCACAAAACAGCGGCCGGGAGCGCCTTTTCCAGCCGCGTCACCAGAGATGAAGAGCTCTGGAGAGAGACTCCGGCGGGAGCAGCAGGGAAGGAGCCCCGATGGCGTTGACAGAACATTGTCCCTTGACGCTTTTTCCTACCACCCCCCACCTCCCCCCCGCTTCCAGCGCCCGCTCCGGTCAAAACACAGCGTTACGCAAGCCCGCGCCTCCGGAGCTCCCGACGCGCTAACCTGCCGGAGGGACGGGCCGGCAGCCCCCCAGATATCCCAGAGTTGGGGGGGGGAGTGGGGGGATGTCCAGCTGCGGGAAGCATCTGGTAGTTCCCTCAAACAAGGTGGGCAACCCACAGTAGCCCCTTCGACAGGGGACAGGCCCACGGAGGAGGAAGCGGCGGCAGTAGAAGCAGAGTGGGGGGGGTGTCACGGCCGCCACCCCGCAGCTCCCGGATGTTGGCGAATGCAACTGGGTCGCCCGCGTCCCGCTGCGAGGCCGGGATTTGCACCTCGGGGGGCTCACGGGGTGCCCGGGTGAGGCGCCCGGGCTGGTAGACGTTGCGCTTCGCCTCTCCCCCGCCTCTCTTCCTCTTTCTTCCCCCCCCCTCCCCGGCCCCGTTGAAAACAAACAAGGAAGGAGGAATAAAGTCTTTGTTGGGGCCTTACCAGGGGTGCGCGGGAGCTGTCGGCGCACGGGGTTTAATCCGCCATGAGCGCTGGGCGGCCGGGGAAGGGGGGGCCGGGGGAGCCAGCGGCCACGCACAAAAGAAAAGTTGTTGGGCTTCTCTTCGGCGGGCAGGCGACGGACGGTTCCCCCTTCCTGGCCCTGGGCCACCTCACGTCACCGCGCCAAGGCCGCGCTCGTTAAAGGCGCACGGCACAGAAAGCCGACGCCGCTGGAGCGGCGACAGGGAAGGAACGACGTCCCAGAGCCCAGCTACGGCCACGCTCGCTGCCGTCACCCTGCCAGGGCCCGGGGTGATAGGGAGGGCTGGAGGGGCTGGCACAGACCAGCTCCTAATCCCTGCGCGGCGGCAGCGCCGGCTGCTCGTAAGGAGCTCAATGGAGAAGGGCACGGGGGCCCCTGGTGCCAGCACCTGGCACCTGGGAGCCCCATCCTGAAAAATTCCCCCACTGATGCCCAACTCCCCACAGCCACCACAGATTTAACAGGGATCGGAGCCCTTCCACGACCCACCACTGGCAGAGATGCCACAGAAAGCAACTGGCTGAAGGGGCTGCGGGGCCTGCTGTCGGGACAGACAGCTGCCAGAGTCCTGCCTGCACCCGGAGACACCACCCCCGATACCTCCTGGAGCTGGCAGGGAGCGGGCAAGGAGCCAGAGACCCTTGGGAGCCGTCCCTGGAGCACGTGGGCTGCTCAAAGAAGCTCCAGGGCCACAGGCAGGGGTTGTCGCAAGCACAGAGCTCAACGGGGAAGGGAATGGAGATGGAGGCTCAGCTGCAGGCAGGGAAGCCATAAGACCCCGGTGTGGCTGCGCAGGGCGTGGACCCCACTGTGGGTGCCGGACAGAGCTTGCAGATTCTCCTACCGGTTCAGGCGACGAGGGACGTGCCCAGTGAGGGCCGTCGTGGGGACGAAGCGCAGCCGCTTTGGCACAAGGTAGCGGGCAGGTAGTGAGCAGGGCGAGGTGCTTCTGGCAAACCGAGCCGGGGTGGCAGCTGGCAAGTAGTGGCAGCACACGCAGGCCTTTCCCCGGCAATGCACTGATCCGGCTCCAGGTCCAATCTGGTACCGGGCCCAGGGAGGCCAGTGGGGCTGTCAAACGGCATCACAGCTCACAAGCTCCTCCAAGAACAGAGGTACGAGGGGACTCGACTCCATCGACCCACCCAGCCAGGCCCCAGCTACCGGTCACCCCGGGACAGAGACACTAGGGAAGGGCCCAGGCCCCACACCCCCCTCGAGGCCCTAGGCCCCACGCGAGGCCCTAGGCCTCCACCGTAGGCCGAGACCCAGCAACCCCCAGGCCCGCTAGGGTCGGAACCCTCCCTCCAACCACAACCCCCGCAGTGTCCCCCTTCCCCTCAACCCCCCGCCTCATACCGTTGCCGGGGCCGCCGCCCCGATTCAAACGGCAGCTCCCGCCCCCGCCGCCTCCTCATTGGCCGGGCGCGTCACGTGGGCACGGGGAAAACACTACAAATCCCAGTGGCCCCAGCGCACAGATCTAGATCTCGCGAGAGACGCCGGGAACTGGTTTCCAGGAGGACGGGGAAAAGAGAGACGGGGAGGGCAGGGTACACGGGCCTGTGGAAGGTACCGGGACACGGGTAGGGCCGGGGAGAGTCGTGGGAACATGGGCAAAGGGCTCCCCTGAAGTAAAGGGATACGGGTGGGGCGGAGTTACGGAGACATGATGGGGGAGGGCCCAGAGGAAGGAAGGGGAAAGTCCCCTGGGGTTAAAGGGACACTCGTGGGGCGGGATGTCCGAGGGAAGGTACACGGGGTGCACAGGTCTCAGGCTCCCCACTCGAGATGGGGACACAGAAAGGGCTGGGGACACATATGGGACCCTAGGGGGGCCCTCCTGTGAGGGGTATGGGGACATAAAGGGGTGGTCTAGAGAAAGGGGGCTCCCCTCAGGGTGAAGAGGTAAGTGTTGGACTGTGGGAAGCGGGGGCGGGGGACATCCTGTAGGGATACAGGAACTATGGAGGGCGTCAGAGGGAATGCAGGCATCAGGATGGGGACACACAAGGACTTCTGAGCAGAATGGCGGTGCAGGGGATATCTGTAGGATGGCAGCGAGGGGGCAGTATAGGAATATAATGGGTGGGACACCTTAAGTGCGAGGGACACGTGTGAGGTGGGGCCCCTGGGGGTATGGGGACACAAGCTGGTAGGGAAAGCAGAGACGCCCCAAGCCCTTCTACTCAAGGTAGGAAACATCAAGGTAGGACCTCCCCTGCAGTCCCTACCCCACCATGGAACTCATACCAAAACTGCTGGGGGTGCAGCACCCCCATCCCCTTGCCCTCAAGGAGGGGGAGGCACAGAGAAGCTATAGGAAGCATCACCTGAAGGGATTGCCCTCACCCATCTACTAGCTGCACAAGGCTGGGAGCTTTGGCACAGGAGAAACAGGTCCAGTAAGTCCCAGTAAGCAACGGGGAGACCGGAGTGGGGCTCCAGCAATGCATCCACCCCGCTATCCCCAAGGACTCCCCTCCCCCACTGTGGCCACACTGCAGCTCACATGGAAGAGGAGACAGGCACCGGATGAACATGGTTTTATCTACTGTGGCCAAAAAAATAATAATTAAAAAAACGCAAAATAAAGGTCCAACCATGTAAAAATGAGTGGGAAGGGTGTCAGAAGCCACCAGGTCCCTCGCAGAGTGTCACATCCCATGGCACCACCCAGCTCTAGCCCACCCTTCTCAGTGACGGGGCACGCAGTGCCTGACCCCACGCCGGCAGCATTCCCTTTGTGGTCGTCCCCTGTGTGGCAAAACACAGCCCCCCTCCCCACACCCACCCAAGCCTCAAGGAGGAGAAAACTCTGAGCGGTGCCGGGCATCTCGGCGGTTAGTAGCAAACAGGGCGTCTGTCCAAGTTCTGTCACGGCATCGTGAGGAAATAAAGACAAAAAAAAAAAAACGAACACAGGGCAGAGGGGAACCAAAAAAAAACAAACCAAACCCCAGCACACAGGTGGCCGGGAAGCTGCAGGGCGGGCTCAGGGGATGCCAAACTGTACAACCAGTTCTTCTTTGGCGTCGACGTGGATCTGTGAGAGTGCGCTGAAGGCGTAGGCAGCTATCCGGGACACCTGCGGGTGCGACGACAGGCACCAGCGTCACCAGCAAATGCCACCGGCAACTGGGAGACTCACCCTGCAAAACAGCTGGGACCAAACCTCGGACTTCTCGACACTTAACAGGCTCCAGCCTGCAAGGATGAGCAATGCTCTGGTAGCTACTTCCTCAAGCCTGCTGGGAGTGAAGCCACCGAGGATCCTGTGCTGCCAGGAACAATGCTCCAAAGGGACTGGAAGGAGCATGGAGCTGCTGCCAGTGTGAAGTGACTGTACTAAAATCACTCAGCTGGGCTTTGCCTGAACCTCAGCATGTTTTGAGGCCAGAGTCATAGAATCATTTTAATTGGAAGAGATCTTCAAGATCATCAAGTCCAATGACTGACTCAGCACTACCAGGTCATCACTAAACCACATCTGGAGCTCCAGAGCATCTACACAACTACCACCTTGATCAGGATGGCAATTAAGAGCATTGCCACCACTGCCTCTGGACTCTCTCTCAGGACCTTCCCCTCCCATCTCCTGTTGTGGCTTTTCCTTTCAAGACTTTTGTGACTTTCCACTGTGCTACAGCTTTGACCTTCTGTCTCAGGGGAAGGCTACAAGGCCTCTTGGGTCCTATCAGAAAGATGGGGACACACTTTTTATCAGGGCCTGTTGCCCCAGGACAAGGAGTGATGGTTTTAAACTAAGAGGAAGATTTAGACTGTAGAGAAGGAAGAGATGTTTTATGCTGAGGGTGGTGAGACCCTGGCCCAGGCTGCCCAGAGAGGTGGTTGATGCCCCATGCCTGGCAAC
>JAOXNV010024908.1:0-14476 GCA_028565915.1 Momotus momota
AAAATCAGTTAAATAAACACATCTGTGCCCAGAGCCCTGGAAACACAGAGTGGGTGTCTCTCTGGGGAAACCAGAGTGGTTTGTGGAGTCCAGAAACAGACCTTCCATCTACAGGGCGGGTTTAAGAACATTGTGCCTAGAGGAAGACACGTAGATCAGGGCCTCTGAGACATGAACTGGGTGTAAATCAAGGACATTGTAGCAATGTGTGGAATCTGGTCTTCAGCTTCAGATGGTGCTTGGTGCCAAGAGTACGATGCACAGCAATCATAGAATTGTCAGGGTTGGAAGGGACCTTGAAGATCATTGAGTTCCAAACCCCCTGCCATGGGCAGAGATGCCTCCCACTAGATCAGGTTGACCAGAGCCCCATCCAACCTGGCCTTAAAAACTTCCAGGGATAGGGCTTCCACCACCTCTCTGGGCAACCTATTCCAGTATCTCACCACCCTCATGGTGAAGAACTTCTTCCTAAAGTCCAATCTAAATCTGCCCTCCTCTAGTTTGAATCCATTCCCCCTTGTCCTGTCACTACCTAACATCCTAAAAAGTCCTTCACCAGCTTTCTTGTAGGCCCCCTTCAGATACAGGAAGGATGGTGCAAGCACAGTCACCCAGTATCACAGAGCATCCTGCATGGTGCTTCCTACCCTACCTTTCAGCCACTGGAGGCTGTGTCACAACTGCCATTGCCCTCACCACATGGTCCTTCTGCTGAGCTCTTCTGGAGATGGACAGGGAGAGTAAGGTACCAGAGCCAACCACCAGCAGCGTGTAGTGTCAGCGCAGTTCCATTAGTCCCTGCAGAAACATGGGAATGGGAAATAGGTGCTACTAGGCAAGGGTGTGGACCTGGAGGAGGCCAGGATTTCTCTAGAGTGATCCTTTTGGTGGCAGATTTCACCCCAGGAGAATCAAATTTCATGGAAAGTGTTGTTGGAAGTGTGCTGCTGAGCAAGCCTGAAAGTCCAGGTCACACACAAGCTGTGGGAAGGTTGCAGCAGCCACATAGTGCACTACCAACATCTCACTGACACGGTATGAGAGGACCCCAAAGATATTCTTCCCCTCTCTGGTACCACCAATTCTTGCAGGAACAGGGGTCTTGGCTTTGCATCCAGGTACTGCTGGTGTAACACACCACCATCCCTAAGAGAAGTCCTTGCAGCCTCCGCCAAGCCTCAGTGGTCTATCCTCCCCACCTTGTCCCCTCTCTAGCCTATGGCTTAAACTGTATCTGGAGCTGAAGTCAACACAAAACTCATCTCCTTTTCTTTCTACAAGAACTCTGGTCCCATGTTTTATTCAACATGTTGCTGTATAATTTCAAGTCCTGCCCTGAAATAGGGACATTCATTCCCTCCTCTGCAGGAGTGCTCAGACACTCATGGACTCTCACTTGGGTTAGGTGCTTCAGGCTGCACCTCCACAAAACGTGCTACCTTCCCCACATGCTGTTATGTGTTAGGAAATGAGACTCTGCAGATGCTCCCAGGCTTCCTGCTCCTAACTCTACTGGGCCACCTCCCCTCAAAATTGGACCTGTGTCAGTGTTGTCCCAGGATAGCTGCAAGGGCACCCTTGGCCAGATTCACTCCAGCTCCTGCTGTACATGGGGCCTGCTCTCTGCTCACCAAATAACCTCAGTGCTGTTGTGCAGCATGAATAGAAGAAACTTTCTTGGATCCACAAGGAAAACGAAACGGTTCACCCTTGACATCACAGAATCGCTATGGTTGGAAATTACCTTTAAGATCATCCAGTCCAACCATTATCTACTCAACCAGGGCCACTGCTACACCATAACCTTGAGCACCATATCTAGACAGCTTTTAAATGCAACCAGGGGTACAATTCAACTCCTTCCCTGGACAGCTTGTTCCAGTCTTTGATAGCCCTTTTGGTAGAGAAATTTTTTCCTAATGTCCAACCTAAACCTCCCCTGGCATAACTTAATGACACTTCCTCTCATCCTATCAGTTGTGACTCATGAGGAGTGACTAACACCTACCTCTCTACAACCTCCTTTCAGGTAATTGTAGAGAGTGAGAAGGTCTTACCTCAACTTTCTTTGCTTCAGACTAAACAACCCCAGCTCCCTCAACCACTCCTCATAAGACTTATTCTCATGCTAAAGCCATCTTACATGAATTACCAACTTCAATAGAAGGTGTGCCACAAGCCAGAGGCAGAAAATGTCTTGGCTAATTGGACCTGGACCCCCAGCACAGCTCATAACTGAAGGTCAACTGTTGAGCTTAAATAGAGCCCAGGGATGTGGGTGGAAGCTCCAGGTGAGGCTGGTCAGGGCCGTTAAGGCTTATTAGTGTTCTCAGAGCCCTAACAATCATCTTGAAAAGGGATAATATATGGAACTGCTCCTGCTGTCCTGGAGAACCAAAGGTTTCCACAGAAAGTTTATGGACTTTTCTACTTAGAAAAACATGATGATATTCTTACAGATGTGTGCCAACCTCATGTTCACCATGCAAAGCAGGCATAACTGGAGAGCAGTAGCCCTGTGCCTCAGTTATCTCGCATGCCCCAGGCATCTCTCGTGAATCGAAGGGAGAAATGAAGCAGAAGGATCATCTGGGTGGCTACACTGATAACATGGCTTGAAAGAAGGCACATCAGCTCTGGTTCCAGGGATGGGGCTGCCCATGCAACCCCTGCAGGAGCTGGGGTCCAGGAGTACCTTCCTGAGGCGGGACTCCACCCTGGATTTACCTGCCTGGAACTCCAGGAGTCATGCACATAATGGTGGTTGCTTTGAAGCGAGTTTGGAAAAACACAAAACTTCTTCTGTGGGGTCTGTGTTCTGTACTAACTGTAAATGTTTGTTGGATGAAGAACACGCTCCCAGAGGTATGTGCCTAATGGATCTCAAGGAGCCACCATCTCTTTGCTGGTAAATTATAAAGAAGCTCAACTATTCAACCATCAGAAAAACATGAACAGAGAGTTAATAAAGACATATTTCCAATATACACAAAATTAATGAATTTGTATGATACCCTGCCTACAAGATGCATTAATTTAGATAGACGGCACTCAAGGTTTTAAGAGCTGGTTCTGCAGAAGGTGGACAGAATGAAAGCAAAGGAGAGTAAACAGAGGAGAGATTTCTAAGTGCCCATAACATTTGTTCAAATACTTTATTTCAATCAGCTTAAAAGGGAAACATAAAGCTGAGGTTGCTCCTAGGAAAGGGAATGAAATTGAAAACCAAGTAATGCACTGACAGCAACTCAAAAGTAGCTGAGAGGCACCTGTCTGCTGCAGACAGGGTGTGAGTAGCCCCACCAAGGATGGGCTTTTGTTCTTCTGGTGATATTTTTGTTTCCAAATACCATCTCATATTGTGCTGTCTGTGGCAGACAAGCCTCTCCAAAAACTCTGCCTGGATGACACTAGAAGAGTTTCACCTGCACAAAGTAATTTCACATTTATGTTGCCATATGCTTGAGGTTGGGGTCCAGACTAGACAGAGGAACTTGCTCTTCAGGAGAACAACCAAGAACTGTTGCAGGAGGAAAAGAGGAAAAAAAAAAAATCAAACCCAGAAATATCACCTCAGAAAAGGTGTGAAATTTTGCTTTGACACTAAAAATTCCTCTTTCTAGTTCTCCAGCCTCTTTCAAGCAAGCTGGGAGTGGTGCTTGATGTCCTCTCTGGGTGTACTTTCCTAGACAAAACCATCTGGTGCTGCTTTAAAGCAAGACTTGATGAAAGCTACTTCAATTTCCATCACAACCCCACCACACTCCACAGCAAGGCATGTGCGAGGCTGTCCTGGTGCCTCCACCGCATCAAACAGCAGCACCAAGGGAGATATTTTAGGTGGAAAAGTGAATTTTGGGCAAGGTGATACTTACAGATTGATTTCCAAGGAAAGTTGTGATAATTCTGTGTTTGAAAAATGGAAAAGCAGCAAGCTGCAGAAGAAGGAAGGCTGTTCGTGACCACAGCAGATTGTGGGGTAAAAAAATATATTTGTTCAGCAATGTCATTTACTTCTAGTAACAGAAGGGAAAGGTGAGGCTATTGATTTATCACTATTTTATATTTGTTTTCTTCTTTTTTACATTCATTAGCTCACAGGATTTCTTTTATCTGTGAGCTGTCTCAGATAGTATTCAATACATTTAGCATTTCTATAAATATGTAAATATAAGATCTGTATGTGTAAACACATATGCATAAATAAAATGGTAATGATGTGTGTATCTATATTTGTGTATACATAAAAGCTAAATTATCTCCAATTTATGCAATGTCCTTTATATCTCCTCTATGCGTTATGTTCCTAAGTACGTATAGTCTTCATATTTATATGAAAATGGCACCTATGAGGAATACAGATAACAGACTAAAAAGTGCTTTTGGTGGATAAGTAACTCCTAATTCCTTCACTTCTTTTTAGTTGTTCCCCAGAGCAAGCAGTGGAAGATACATAAATAAGTCTGCACACGTTTCTTTAACCTCCTTGTTCAGCCATTTTTTGTGCAGTTTGTGTCAGAGGTACCTGGGTTGATAGCAGAGGAGTGAGCGGTTCTCCCAGGAGCTCCACTGCTGCCTAGATCCAGAGCAAAGTTTGGGATTATGAGTAGGGAAAATAAAGTTGCACTAAACAAGGTAAGTGCTGAGAGGAAGGAAAACATCCCAGGAGGATCTTGAGCTGAGTCTTCCTTGAACACCAGGCAACTGGGAGACCTATGTCACCCAGCTGAGTGTGTAATCTCCTGCTGGCCTCAACCCAACTGCAGCATCCCGGGGACCTTCCCATTTTTCCCATGCACACAGTTAATCCTGGTAAATGCTGAACCTTCCCTGGCTGTTAGAAAAGAAAATCAGATGAGAAAATTCTCCATCCTTGCTAAAAAAAATGAGGCTGTCCAGCAGTACCCCAAGATCCAGAGCGGCTCCCAAAGGGTGATGCCTTTGAGGCACCTTCACGCTCCGCCCATCTCCCAGGAAGTTTTTGATGGCACAAGGAGGAAAGATCCACTTGCAGAAGCTGGCCCAGGGCCTGTGGTTTTTCGGAAACACCAGCAAACGGAGATCAAAGGGCCAACTGCTGCCAGCGGAAACGGGGAGCAGAACCAGGAAAATCAAAGGGATTGATGTCTAACGATGCACGAGCAGAATAAGCCCCAAAATTGCCGCTCATTCTGAATTATATCAAGCAAACGCCCGTTATCAACCCTCGGGGGGCCGCCTGTCCCGGGCCGCAGCGGGGATCGTTAGGGGGGAGGCGGCACCACCCTCCTCAGTCGGCAAGATCGGAAACGGGCTCCCCCGCCACAGCGCGGCCCGGGCCACGCGACGAGCGAGCGCGAGCAGCGCGCGCAGGAGGGCGCGGAGCAGAGCGCTGGGGCCGCTGTTGCCGCGCGGCGCGAGCTCCCCCTGCAGCGCCCGCGGGGAGCGGCGGCAGCGGCCGGAGCGGCGCAGGGGCGGGGGGGGGGGACGGCCGAAATCGGCCGCTCGGAGACGAGACATCCCCCCACCCCCGCGACCGGCCTCGCACCCGGGACAGGGCTCGGGGTGTGGCCGGCCGCGCTCGGAGGGATTCCGAGCCCCCTTCTCCTTGTTTTCTGCATTTCCCGCGCCTGCCCGGATCGAGTCAAAGCGTGACGAGTTTAAACTAAAAAAAGGGGAGATTTAGACTAGAGAGGAGGAAGTGTTTGATGCTGATGGTGGTGAGACATCGGCCCAGCTTGCCCAGAGAGGTGGTCTGTGCCCCATCCCTGGAAACGTTCCGGGTGAGGTTAGGCGGGGCTCTGAGCAACCTGCTCTAGTTGCAGCTGATCCTGCTCCCTGCAGGGGGGTTGGAAAACAAAAGCTTTGAAGGTCCCTTCCCATCCAAACCAGTCTGTGATTCTAAGTCCAAATTTGAGCCAGCCCTGCCAGCTCTAACACCCGGCAGCAGTGAGAGAAATCCACAACCAGACCCACCAGCTCTGCTGGGAGAGGTCGCTGCAGTGGGGGACAGCAGGGCAGAGCAAGCACCTGCATCCTCCCACTGCTGCCAGCCTCCAGCATCCAGCTCCCACTTTCCTGCTCTGGACAAGGTTCAGAAAGCTTCTGTGAACTTTTAAAATTTTGCACCCTGTGCCTAGAGGTCTAATGGAAGAAAAGTTCCACCCATATTTTGGGACTCCTGAAAGAGCAATTTCCTTAATGCCAGTGCCTGGGATCATGTCAGCTAGAGAGCCACGCTTTGTCCCATTGCTGGTGGCTTTGGATGCAATTTTGGATTTTCTCTCTACATTTATAGCTCTGAAGGGTTGTGCTGGGCATTAACGCTGTCCTGGAGCCAAGAACCTTAGCTTGTGGGCTAAAATCGCATGGAGATCAGTGCTACCTGATGAGGGAAAAGGGGAGGCTGAGGAAGCTGAAACACATGCTTGGTGGGACCCAGAGCAAATCCCCATTTGGCTGCAGGATATGGAGCTGTGGGCTTGAGCTCAGTTACGGGGTTATAGGGCTGAGATACAGCAGTTCCCTGGCCCCAGCATTCTGGCAAAGCTCCACTAGCACAGGGGATGCTGGCAAGGCATCACCAGGGGCTCTGCAGGCAACTTGTGCTGCTCTTGCTTCCCTCCAAAATGGGAAGGTTGTGGGAACCGCCACCCACTCATCTCTCACTCCTCTGAGTGAGACGGGAATATGCTGTGGGATAGTGGAGCTAAGAGGTAGTGCCCAAGTCCTGCATTTTTCTATGGGTTTCAAGTGCCCCTGCTTCCTCCAAAATGTCTGTAGAGATGACTTCTCCCTACTGCAAGGAGCCCATGTAGAGTTTTCTGTGGGCAGCAGATTACACAAGCCCTGGGTCTATGCTCTTATTAAAGCCGCTGGAGAGGGAACTCGTCAGGGAGCACCGAGTGCTGACAGCATCCAGGGGTGCTGGCAGTATCCAGAGATGTCATATCCCTTCCCTTTGTGCCCAGGAGGATCCAGAAATATTTCCAAGTGCTTTGTGAGGGCTGATTTCCTGGAACAAGTGCTGCAAATTTGCCCTGGGTAGGTGCAAGCATGGAAGGGAATTTCATGGTTTGCCGCAGTCAGTGCGTAGAAGGAGGAGGGAGAATCAGAACTGTTTTGGTTGGAAAAGACTTTCAAGACCATCCAAAAGTTAACCCAGCACTGCTAGGTCACCACTAAACCATGTCCATCAGCATCACATCTTATAAACCCCTCCAGGGATGGGGACTCCACCACTGCGCTGGGTGGCCCAGGCCAGGCCTTGACAGCTCTTCCCGGGAAGACATTGTTTTCCTAATGCCCAATATAAACCTCCTCTGGCACAACTTGAGGCCATTTCCTCTTGTCCTGTTGCTTGTTCCTTGGGAGAAAAGATTGACCCCCCAGCCTGCTTCCAACCTCCTTTCAGGGAGTTGTCAAGAATGAGGTGGTCTGCCCTGAGCCTTCTTTTCTCCAGGCTGAACATCCCTAGGTTTCTCAGTCGCTCCTCACAAGACTTGTGCTCTAGACCCTTCCCCAGCTTTGTTGCCCTTTTCTAGACACGCTCCAGCCCCTCACTACAGCCCTTGTAGTGAGGGGTCCAAAACTGAACCCAGTATTTGAGATGCAGCCTCCTCAGTGCCAAGTATAGGGGGACTGTCCCTGCCCTAGCCCTGCTGGCCACACTAGTG
This sequence comes from Momotus momota, assembly GCA_028565915.1. Classification (NCBI taxonomy): domain Eukaryota; kingdom Metazoa; phylum Chordata; class Aves; order Coraciiformes; family Momotidae; genus Momotus; species Momotus momota. Next base: position 7,659 of record JAOXNV010024908.1, read on the forward strand.
CTGACACAAACCAGGATGTCGTTTGCTTTCTTGGCCACCTGGGCACATGATGGCTCATCTTCAGCTGGCTATTGACCAGCACCCCCAGATCCTTTTCCACTGGGCAGTTTCCAGCCACTTTGCTCCAAGCCTGGAGCATTGCAGGGGGTTGTTGTGACCCAGGTGCAGGACTCAGCACTTGGCTTTGTTGAACCTCATCCCACTGGCCTTGGCCCATTGATCCATCCTGTTCAGATCCCTCTGTAGAGCCCCCTACCTTCAAGCATATCAACGCTCCCACCCAACTTTGTGTCATCAGCAAACTTACTGAGGGTGCCCTTGATCCCCTCAGCCAGAACATTGACAAAAATATTGAAGAGAACTGGCTCCAATGCTGAGCCCTGGGGAACACCACTCATGTGGTGCAACACGCGAAAGAAAATAACAGTTAAAGCCAGGTCACTTTTTGCTGGCATACCAGCAGCCAGAGGTTACAGAAGGGATGAGGCAGCCTAAGGACTCTTCCAGCCCATGGGGGATTTGCCTGGCTTTCCCAGGCAGAAGGTGAGGTTACCTCCATCAGTAATTGCTGTCGATGCTGCAGAAACCTTAACAGCCAGGAAGACAAGTGGGAAACACAGTGTTGGTTGTTTGTACCAGTGGGGATAAGGTCACGAATGTAACCACAGCAAGGAGCTGACAGACAGGGAGGAGGGGGGCAGTGAATTGTGAGTCCCCATGAGTCCTACTGCTCCAGAGCCCTGGCTGCCTGGCTTCACTGGGGACTCATGAAAATGTGTATTTTGACTCTATCCCTTCCTGGGCTCATATGAGCAGCCCCCTTACCCACGGCAGGAGTGATGCTGGACCATAACACCAGCTTTGACAAGGCGGGGCTGAGGGGAGATACTGGAAAAGAGTGAGAAGAGATCAAATTAGTGCATTGAAGAAAAGGACGACCAAAAGCAGGAGCATTCCTAGCCAGCTGCCATTGCTCACCCAGGCACAGCACACGCAAAGCCCCCCAGCCTCCCATCTTCCCCCAGACTGCAGGGAGCTCACTTCCAGAGAGGCTGTTTCCCTCCAGGTTTGTGGGAAGCAGCAGAAGCCATGAGCTCTCTGTGGGCTGCAAAGCTAGGGACAGCAGCAGGTAGGTCAAGAGGAATTAGCCCCAAGCTGCCCTGCCACCCAGTGCTCCCAGGGCAGGGCCACTCTTTGGTCCTGCATTTTTTGGTAATTTTTTTTCCCTTTTTCTCTCCATTCTTAGGCCAGCTTCCCTGCTCCAAGTTGCAGACAGCACCAGCAGGAAGAGTTCAGGCCAGGATGCCCCAAGGTGGTGGTTTAAACAGTGCTGCCAGCAGGCAGGACCTAAAGATGCACCAGATTAAGCACCCCAAAAGCCAGAAAGAGCCATGAAGTAGCCCCAAACCTCTGAACAATCCCCAGTGCTCCCAGGCTCCCGGGCCTATCAGGGCATCTATCCCTTCCCTTCACTGCAGGATCTGCTTCTCCACAGATAGTCCTGCAGCCACCAGAACACAAGCCAGGAGATGTCTCTTGCATGGGAGTGGCACAGAGGACACTGAGGTCCAGCCAGGTGCTCTGCCCTCGGAGCAGCGCAGTTTCCGCAGGGGATCTCAGTGCTGCATCCCACCCTGGGCAGCGTGCAGAGCGGTGCCCGCTGTAGTACAGGCAGCTGAACTTCTCCACTCAGCTGCTCACCCCCAGCTTCTCGCTGGGTAGAAAATCCTGGGTATTTTTTCCTCTCCCTTTTTTCAAAGTGTTCTGTAAATCTCAACACATCCTTTTTTTTACCATTGGTGACTTGCCACCACCAGCTTTTAGCCTCTTTACAAAATTCAAAACCAAGAAAAATTCAGCACCAAGAAAAATTCAGCAAACAGTCTGGTTTTCCACATTCTCTTGGCCAAAACCTCACAGCCCTCCCACAAAACTGCTGCATCTCCAGAGCTCACAGCTGCCTGACAGGTGACCCCTGCAGCCAGCTACAATGCCACGAGCATGCTCAGTGTCTGCTGATGCTGGGGCTTTGGTTGCTGCTGCCAGACCTCAGCAGGGCTCCCTCGGGGCTCCCCTGCACCCCACATCATCCTGCACCAGCACAGCCCCATAATTTCCATCCTTTGCCACCAGATTTACCTTGCTTCAGGTATGCACACTGGGGCAGACCTCCTCCATGGTGGCCTCCAAGTCATGTGCACAGGAGCACTGACAAACTAGAGGCAGCTGAGTCTTGGATACAGCCATAGGATACTTCCTCATCCTCCTGACAGGTTTGCATCCCCCCTCCCTACCTGCAGCAGACTGCAGAACTGTAGGGATCACTTCCCAGACTCCTTTGGCTCATTCTTCACTCTGCCGCCCAATATTTCATCATTCACCTCAGCAAAATGTATATTTCCCTTTTAAGAGCTCTCCTAAAATAATGTATTTTTTTATTATCATGACAGTGAGGGCTCCTGTTGCCATGGATACGTGCCCTTTGCTGGAGCAGGAGCTTTTCTGGGTGTTGGAAATTCTACTGTTTTTCCTGATCTACAGGGTTTGATTTTTTATTTTTTTTAATTTGGTATTTATTCCCATTATCATCATCTGAAACAACAGGTCACTTATATTGCACAGTACAGCAAAGCCTTCAGAAACAACCTCTGCTTTTAGAAGGAATTTTTAGAGGAAAAAGATCTACCATGCAGCACTGATAATATATAGTACAACAAAAACATAGAAACTCTGAAAAGGTCTCATCTGTATCTTACCACATTATATATTAAATCACATTCCTGGCTTCAAGATTCCTGAATGAGTATGATAAAATCAAGCCAAATTTTACGTGGTTTTCATACTGTTGCTGTAAAACAAACCTGTATCTTCTGGTTGTCAGTTCAACCGTCCTCCACTCCTGAGCATCCTGAAACCTCATCTATTTGAGAATACACAGAAGAAAATTAAATGGATATATTAGACAGAGAGACAGATAGATAGATAGATAGATAGATAGATAGATAGATAGATAGATAGATAGATAGATAGATAGATAGATAGATAGATAGATTCTTTTTACTGCAGCATTTTCTTACATACAGGCAAGTGCCATAACGTTTACATTTGCAAAGGTACCACAGGTACACAAAGACATTACAGGAACTTTTCCAAAACCCTTCATCCTTCAGGGTAAAAGGTGGTGCAGGATTGTGCTCTGTTTCTGCTACTCATGGCTGTCAACGTGCACTGGGGAGGAGCAGGAATGCGCTCCTTTTACAGAAAGGGAAACCGAGGCACAGAGCCAGTCCATACCTGTTCCCAAAGTGGATGAACAGTAGAGCCGGGATGAAAACATTCGGCTTTCCCCAACTTTCTGCTGACTTTTTCCCCAGTGTTTTCAGTGACAGCATCCATATTAGCTGCCTCCTTGTTTTGTGGCGAGGAGGACGATCGAGATGTGACCTATGGGCTCCTTTCACTCTGTCCCATCAGGACCAGAGATACTGCATGAGATCCATTTGCTTCCCTCTCCTTGTACTCTTGGCTCTCTTTTGTTATTTTTTTTTCACTAAAAATAATAGAAATTATTCAAAACAGACTAATACCACATAGAAACTCCCAAAAGAGCAAATACTACAGAAAAGGTCCAAGATTTGTCCACAATGAGGCAAAAGCTTTGCTACTAAAGTTTTAAAAAGAAACAGCTGAAGTGATATACCAACTGGGTTTAATGGTTTCTACAAACTGGCACTGAGCAGGTGCTGAAACTTACTGGGTTCCAAGATGATAGTTGGGTGGGAGATGGGTCAGACAGTTTCCCCAAGCCCTGGTGAAGCCCTTCAACCTGCATGAGGCACAATCAGCAGCTGTGTGCCCAGGCTGGGCAGCTCCTTGTGCATCACCAACCGGGTCTCTGCAGCATCCATAGCCCCGCCAGGTTCAGCAAAGAGATGGCGGGAGGATGAAAACACAGGTGTACATTGCTGTTTCACCCCAGAAAGCTCAGGAGGCTGATGGAGGAACCTCTGCCACAGTAGCTGGTACCTGAGACCCCACCAAGCAATGCCAGCGAGGAAGGAAATGCTGCTCAGAGCCCCTTCGGAGCACACAAGAGGGCTCTTGGAAGGGACATGGAGTACTCAGAGAGCATGTAATGGCAGGGGAGCAGCAGCTGGGAAAGGGAAATAGGGCCCAGTCTCATGGAGAAATGGGGATGTCGTCACCGCTGCACCTGGGCAGGCAGGCACAGCACCCAGGAAGTGAGGAGGAAACAAACATTTTCCAGAAAGAATGAAAGGAGGAGGAACATGAGGGAAAGCAGCAGTCCAGCAGGCACAACACAAAATATTAATTACCAATCTGACATCCCCGAGTTTAGTGACACATCTCTGCTGGGCATGGCTTTCAGCAGCACCCATGGAGCAGGACAGGGTGTTTGGGTGCCCCATGCCAGTGTCCCAGCACTGTGGCCAGCTGCAGTTAGTGAAGCCTCTGCCATTTTCTAGAGACATCCACATTAGAGAGCCGAACACATCTAAATCACAATTTTTACATGCAATTTTATAAGATTTTTAAAAAAATACTGGTTTTTTCTGTTTCTCTTCTTTCCATATGAAATTGGTAGGCTGCTGCACTGAGGGTTCACACCACCACCAAGGCAGTGGTTGATGGCGTGAGCAAGTTGGTACAAGTGGTCATGCCCAAGCCCCTCTCAGTGTTATGGCACATTCATGCTTCACAGTGCCTGGACATCTTCATCTCTTCTGTCCCGCTGCTGCACCCTGCCTTGGCTTTTCTCCCATCACCACCACGAAGCAACGCCTGAGCAGAGCTCACATCACACAGACAGCATGCTCATTCCTTTGAGCAAAATATTTCCACGTCTCACTACTTTGGGAAATGCTGTTTGATGCAAAGCTATTGCTGATCAAGATTCTCATGCAAAATCTTAATGGGTTGTCCCCGTGCAGAAGAACAATGTCGGTACTTGACAAAAACAGCACATGGAGCAATGCTGGGAAAATATGGCAACCGCAAGTTTTCTGGACAGCTCACGTTCTGTTTTCCAGAATTTAAACACATATTAATTTCTTGAAATGTTGTATTAGCTAAAGAAAAGTCAGGATTCAGCCAGGTTGGGCAGCATATTTTGAACTGTTTAAGCCTGTTTATGGGTCAGAGATGTTCCCAGGCAGGGTGGAGAGCGAGCCGACTTACCCCAGTTTGCAGCTCATCTGCTTTTGCTGCTGTTTGGAGGAGGCAGGAGGAGCACTGAAGGTTGTGAGTGAGTAGCAGGGTGGGAAGTCTTGTTAAGACATTTTTTTAATGGCTCTAACTTAATGAAGTAGCTCAAGTGAGAAGTTATCACATGGGAACAGAAGACACAGCCACCACTCCGTGAGGCTGAACCAGTGGAGCCACAGTGCGATGGGTGCAGGACCTGGGGGCTCCCAGAGGTGGTTTGGCTCTCAGCACAACCCAGCATCCCACCAGCCCTATATCCTCACCAGGTAACTGTCACTAAACACCCAGGGCTTGGTTCACTCAGAGACAGGGCTGGAAAAGCCCATCCCTGCCCAGGGACATGCATGGGGACAGCACAGCCAGGCAGCTGTGTCAGGTCACGCGTGGGGCTGCAGAGCCACAGCAAGGGATGCACCAAGTGCTCACGTTCCAATCAAGGATATAGCTGAGGCTGAATGAGAGAAAACATCCTCATTACTGCCTTGGATGCTTAACTTTTAATGTAGCTTTCCCATTCCCGCAGGGCTCCTGCCTGGATAAGATCACTCCTGTTTACATTCATCAAATGCCAAATACAGTTTCCTCACACCATGAATGGGAGATATCTGTGGGATTGGCGGCACTGGTGTGCCACACTAACACCAGATGAATATTGACTTTTTAATGACAAGCGCTCTAGTACAAATACCAAGTGATGCAACGGGGGCTCAGGAAGACAGCTGAAGGGGGCTGGCACGCCTGTTATTCAGCAAATGAATTATTTGATTCCCCTTCCCTGCAGCATGCTGCCTGCTAGGAAATTTTCATTTGGTCTCTCTCACTCGAGAACCAATTGTAAATGTCAGTGCTAAACACTCCGATTTAAGTGTTAGGTTGTCTTGTTTGATTATGGCACTAAAAGGTCAGAGCCGACTAATGGAAAGTACAAGTGATATTGGGAGGGAAGCAGTGTTCTGCCATGGGTGAGCAAACATCTGGAGACAACCTAATCACTCTTCCCACAGCACCACAGAATCACAGAATCACAGAATATTAGGGGCTGGAAGCGACCTCGGAAGATCATCAAGTCCAACCTCCCTGCCAGAGCAGGAGCTAGAGTAGATCACGCAGGAACGTGTCCAGGCAGGTTTTGAATGTCTCCAGAGAAGGAGACTCCACAACCTCTCTGGGAAGCCTGTTTCAGGCTCTGTCACCCTCTCTGTGAAAAAGTGTTTCCTTACATTTAAACGGAACCTCCTATGCTCGAGTTTGCACCCATTGCCCCTTGTCCTGTCATTGGGTGCCACCGAGAAGAGCCTGGCCACATCCTCCTGACACTCGCCCCTTACATATTTATAAACATTAACAAGATCACCCCTCAGTCTCCTCTTCTCCAAGCTAAAGAGCCCCAGCTCCCTCAGCCTCCTCTCATAAGGGAGATGCTCCACTTCCTTCATAAGCTCAGTGGCTCTGCGCTGGACTCTCTCCAGTAGCTCCCCGTCCTTCTTGAACTGGGGTGCCCAGAACTGGATCCAATACTCCAGGTGGGGCCTCACCAGCACAGAGCAGAGAGAGAGGATAACCTCCCTCAATCTGCTGGCCACGCTCCTTCT
>JAOXNV010024909.1:0-14465 GCA_028565915.1 Momotus momota
TGTGAGGGTGACAGAGCCTGGCCCAGGCTGCCCAGAGAGGTGGTGGAGTCTCCTTCTCTGGAGACTTTCCCAGGCCATGTGGATCTGTTGCTGTGTTGCCTGCCCTGGGTGATCCTGCTCTGGCAGGGGGGTTGGACTAAATGATCTTTCGAGGTCCCTTCCATCCCCTACCAGTCTGTGATCTCCCCCCTGAGAGTGGGAGACAAGGATGGAGCGGGGCAGAGGCAGTCGGTGCTGGTGAAGGCACCTCCCTGCATGCAACCCTGGGGTTAGATCTAGCTTGATGCACACCATCAGGTTCTCTGGATTTCTGCCACCTCTGCGTTCTGCTTCAGATCGACCCCTTCCCTACTCTCCTCGTGCCTCCGTGAACCCGCGTCAGCAACATTTGCTGCTCACACGGCATTTTTCAGAGGCACAGCTTAGAAAACAACCCGGTGCCCTGCCTGTCTCTGCAGCTTTCCTCTGGGAGCTGCCAAGCCAGCCAGGGGCTGTGGAGGGTTAGGGAAAGGAAAACTCTGCTCCCGGAGATCAGAAGAATGGGATGGAGGATGCTAATGTGGAAAAATTGGTGTCATGACTGCACGTAGCCTGGCCAGCTATCAGTATCTCACAGGCTTCTGTTGGTATCAGCAAACTTTTGATCAGGTTTAGAAAGCTGCTGCCTTCCGCCCCCCCCCCAAATGAAAGAACACAGTTTAAAAGCAAAACCTCTCTGAATCTGCTTTGCATGGGATGTTTTGTCACCAGGTCCTGGAGCAGCTCCAGCCACCGTTCCCATTCTTCACTTTGATAGAGGGTCGTGAATCTTTCCCATCTCCCTCGTGGAACCTCAAATGGGAACTTTGCTTTGAAAGACCAATTCCAATGATCTTCGACCTGGCTGGAATTTGTCATTTTCAAATAAGAAATAAGCATTCCTCTGCCTAGGACAAGCCTTCCTTCTTCCCCTCAAACACGAGGCTGCAAAGAGGTCTGCATCCCACCCAACGCAACTTTTCCCTGAACTCTGCCCCGCTCCGATGCTGCAGGATCCTGTCATTTTTATACTCGGGGTATGTTTTACAGCCTGTTATGCCAATGAGACATTTTAAGCACGAGCATGACTTTGTGGTGCCTTGGGCTAATCCTTCCTCCGTGTCAAGCGGCAAACCAGAAGAGACCAGCAGGGTGATGGGTTCCTGTCAAACCATGAAGGGAGTGACGCAACTTGATAGAATGACAGGGCCAAACCCCTTGTCCCTTGCAGACAGATTTTAAGCATGACCAAAACAGGAGTGATTTAAACACTTGTATCTGAACGTGGCTCCAAGCAGCCTGCTCGTCACCAGAGAAATCACAATGGACAAAAAAAAAAACCAACCCAAAACACTGAACCGAACTGTAAGCTTCCAAAGTGGGGCAGGCAGCCTCTGGATACCCCAAAAAAGGAGCTCCTCACACCAGACCCTCTCTCACACATGTGGGTGAGCAGGAAATGTGGGGTTTCCCTCCCTCCATGTTACAGCAAAGCAACCTTTAGCACTATGACAGAAGTAGTGTCACCCACTGCTTAAGAGACAGCGTGAAGCCCTGATGCTAATCCCAGCTCTGATCCTGACTTACCTGCTTGGTGTTCTTTGGAAAGGCAGCTACACCCTCGTCCATTCAAACTGCAGACTTAGAATCATTGAATCATCTTGGTTGGAAAAGACTTTTAAGATCTAGTCCCCTGTCCCTCAGCACCACATCTCCATGCCTTGGAAACCCCTCCAGGGATCAGGGGGACTCCAACCCTGCCCTGGGCAGCCTGGGACAGGCCTGGACAACCCTGCAGGGCAACAAATTGTTCCTCAGCTCCAATTTAAACCTCCTCTGGGGCAATCTGAGGCTGTTTCCTCTTGTCCTGTCACTTGTTCCTTGGTAGCAAGAGCCCGACACCCCCTGGCTCTGACCTCCTGCCAGGTACTTGTGGAGAACGAGAAGATCTCCCTTGAGCCTCCTTTTCTCCAGGCTGAACAAGCCCAGCTCCCTCAGCAACTTATAAGACTTATTAGGGAAAGGACTGTCTTCTCCACCATGCTAAGTGCTGTCTGACCTCAGCATGCCCCTTGCCCATGCCAACCTTGACCTCCTGGCCATAACAACATCTAAGAAATCTTCCTCCAGGCTGAATTTCTGCAATGAATGCAGATCTTGGTTAAACACACAGTGAAGGGGCCTTTGATGCTCCATGATGCATTCATTATTTTATGCTGGTACCATCTACTGAGTGCTACAGATGGCCCATACAGAAGAGCGGACTGGTCTGCGTGGGTTCTCCACAAACATCTTGCTGTGACACGGCCACTTGTCCTGCAGTGGCTGCAGGTACTTATTTTTCACTGCATCAAGGCCAGGACCACAGCTATACCTCAAAGAATGATGATTATCTCAGGAATTTATCTGCTGAGCAAATGACTCACTGAATTTTTAGCCCTCAACGTCAAACTAAAATCTAATAAGAAAAGCTTAGAGGAGGGAAAAAAAAAAAGTTCATTTACTACAGAGAAGGACTTCTGGCTGCAAAGAAAATGAATTAAATCGTCTGTTTAGCTTGAACTATCTGTGGAGACATCATTCATCAACAGATAATGCGATTTATTCTTCTGACATTTGCCAGTGACTCTCAAGAGCTATGATAACAAGATCTGTACTACCCGGCTCTAATTTTGTTTAAAATTTGCTAGCTTAGTAAAGTGTTTAGAACAAGAAGAGTTTACCTCATATTTCCGGTTTGAGAAACCTTTCTTAAACAGTACCAATAAAACAGTGAAATTGGTGATGTTGGATCTAGAAGAGTGGAATGGTCACAAAGAGAATTTTCTTCTCATTTCTTTCATTTTTCTCTTCCCAAAGAGTTGCATCAATACATTTCTACGAGAATTTTATCCTCTCTACACACTCAAATATTTTTTTTAATTAATACCATATATACTCTGTTAGTGAGGAATCTCTTAACAGAATAGTTTATTGACATGCACATAGAGAATGTGAGGGACAGGTTTCTGAGGGTGAAGACTGTGGCTGGTTCTGCTTGTGCACATGTCTTCTCTAGAGTGACCAAGAAAAGTGACTGTGTAGGAGCCAGGCTGACCTACCACCCATGGGAGGGACAGGAAAGAGGAATATAAAGGAGAAAATTAAATCAGAGCTCTCATTATGGTGGGGGACTTGTTATAAGGGCCTGTGGGGATAGGACCAGGGGTAATGGTTTGGAACTAGAGCAGGGGAGATTTAGATTGGACACCAGGAAGAAGTTCTTTCCGAGGAGGGTGGCGAGACACTGGAAGAGGCTGCCCAGAGAAACTGTGGAGCCTCATCCTTGGAAGTGTTGAAGCCCAGGCTGAAGGAGGCTCTGAGCAACCTGCTCTAGTGGGAGGTGTCCCTGCCCTTGGCAGAAGGGTTGGAACTGGATGATCTTTAAGGTCCCTGCCAACTCCCGTTATTCCATGATCCTACGATTTTGAAGGAAAATGTAATTTCCTGTGCAACAGGGAAGAAAAAGAAGTGTTTGGTCTTGCTTGCTAAATTTCATCCACAAGAAAGCTAGGCCGTCAATTAATCAATCAATCCACATTTACATCTCGGCTTCAAAATCTAAGAACTAAAAAGAACAAAGGTATTGTACTAAGAGTCAATCCAAAGTGCCTCAAATCACAGATTTTGTCAGACTGAGCACAGCCTTTGTCTGTCTGACCTAGATAGAAACAAGGATGAGGATGCAGAGCTGGTGAAGCCACACAAATTGAGAAGTAAAAATCATAAAGAGTCATCCCTTGGATGTATTTGGTTTTCTAAGTAAATATACTTGGATCTGCCATGCCAAAATCTACTCTGTTACCCAAGTCCAGGGTTGAAGGTTCATCTGGTCTCTCTGACACGTGAATTACCAGGGCAATTAAAATAATGAGTAGAGAAAAAGCACATACAACAAAAAAGTCTTCAATGGGATCAGTGGAGGATTTCTCTGGGAGCAGTGGAGGGAAGGAGGAGGGAACAACCACAGCCTCCGTTCTGCTGGCGAGTTCCTGAAACAGCCACGCAGCAAAATACTTCTGCTTCAGGCCAGATAGAAATGTTTCCAAGTTTACACAAGGCATATAACACAACTGCTGCTGCTTCAGCAGAGATGATCACAAGGATAGGAGAATGGAAATGAGTCCTCAGCAAAGCTCGTGTTTGAGGAAGGATTTTGGAGTTACTTGGATTGGGACATGCTGGATTGAGATACGGAGAAGAGCCCTTGTCTGATGTCTTGTCCCATGCCATATTCTAGAGAGTGGAACTCTAGAAAAAACGTATTTCATAGAATGTCAGGTTGGAAGGGACCTCAAGGATCATCTGGTCCAACTGGTTTCCACACAGTGGGTTATCAACGTGAAGCTCTCCAGCTGTATCAATCACACCCTATGATGTCACTTGATCAGCACGGAAAGGACATTTGTAATATCTCAAGAACAAACTGGATTTTACAGAGGAAAGACAAGAAGTAGAGGATCTGGAATCTCACTGTTTAAATGAAATTCCTTCTGGGAAAGTTTATTAGATACAAGTACCATCCTGTACTGTGGAAATGCCTTCATTTTAAAGAAGCTTTCCATCCATTGCATCAAAGACAGTGGTTGGCGAGATTCTTGTACTTCAGCGAGTCAAACTCAAGCCCTTTGAAACCAGTTTTGTGATGTGTCACTCGGAGGGCTCCAGTTCCTGGGGCTGTTTTTCACAACCAGTCCTTTTATTAATTATTTCCATTGCAGCAGCCAGAGACCAAGAGAATAAACTGGGGCACACTGATCCAGCCACTGTCTACTCTAAATTAAAAATAATTCCTGCTCTAAAGACCTTAAACTCTTCAAAACCTATGCAGACGAAAATTGTGTTAAAATACAAGAAAATATGGTTCCTGCAGCAGCAGCATCATGCAACTCTGATCAATTGGTCCATGCAAAAGCAGAGAGGAAGGAGCTTGGCAGCTGGTGGGGCTTTTTTCCTGCGTCCCAGGGGCAGTTCTCCAGCCTAGAGCCCTGCTCAGCATCCCTCTCTGTCCTACGACTCTGTCTGACCTCAGAAGATGCAAAAACCTGTGGGAAAAACTGCTGCTCTAGGAAAGGAGGTCAGTTGTCCCCCCATCCTTGTATTTTTGGCCGTCCAGCCCATCACAGGCACCCGGCAGCGCTGTGAATTTCTTGAGTCCTTTCATCTATTTCGAAGGATAAAACTGCTCTTCAAAAGGAACCAATTCAGCTGCGATAATGATTCCTGCATGGCACAGTTTAGTATTTAATAGACATATCACCATCTGTTCTAGCTTTAAACAATAAAATCAGAGACAACAGATTCAGCAGCTGCTATCTTTTTTTTTTTTTTTTAAAAAAACAAACCTCAAAACAGCAAAGATAGAGAAAGGAGGGGAGTGAATACACGAGCTACACGAGTAGAAAATGATTGCAAGGGAAACTTTCTTGAGGTCCTCTGTGAGACAGAGCTCATTGCTACGTTCTGTAATCTGCACAGCATGGATCCCTCGCTTTTTTCCTGATGTTTTAGATGTAACCCAGTGGGGTAGAGGAGGGAACAGAGCTCGGCGCTGAAACAGCAAATCCCTGTAGACACCGATTTCCTCACAGCAAACAGGGATTCACAGCAAGAGGTTTTTCTGATAGGAGGGATGATAAAGGTTAAATGCAGCAGGGAAGACAACGCTTTTCTCTATGGGCTGGGAAGGGATCCAAGCTAGAGCTGGGGGTTATTTCCTGCTAAATCCTGCATTTTCCACAAGGTACATCTTTGCCAGCAATGCAGCACTGAGGGGGCAACGATGGTTTTGAAATCGAGAGCAATACATTGAATTATGAGCGCAGTAAAATCGTAGGCAGACTACGATCCTTCTCTGCATCCTTTTCTAGGCAGTTTCTCTAGCGGAGAGCTAAAGCAATAGTTTGGCTGTTTGCAGCAACTTTCGTGCAGAGCATCTCTAGTCAAACAGTTCTACACTGGACTAGAAATTGAGTTGTGTTTGAAAAGGTAAAATTTTGTTTCATAATATTTTTCTAAGGAGAATTTTGTAACTGGCTTAGAATCAACCAAAGAGATGGTAGATCTTTCTGAGTGTGTATAAAAACATGGCAAAAAAAAAAAAAGAGCCTATAAGGATGTGCAACAGAAGAACTAAGATTTTGGATCTGATTTTAAGTTTCTGTCATCACTACACCTTACTCCAATGACATCTGTCCAAATCAAGAATAACACAGCTACTGTCAGGAGAGTTAACTCCATGTTCACAAAACACAGCTGGAATCAGACTCAGTGTCTTCACGTCTCACACGCTCAACAGAAAAACCAGAAAGCTCTGCTGTGAACTGAAAGCTTTGCCAAGGGCTTCAGAGGAACACCATGAGGGAAATCCTAGCAGAAGAGGTATAAAGATCCACTCATGTTTTTAAGAGCAGCTGTGAACTGAATTTGGTGAAATAGTTGGTCAACAAAACCATCCAGCCGTCTGAACTGAAAGCCAGAACAACCCCCTGAGGGATGTGCTACATCAAGAAACGCGCTGCAAATAAATGGAGTTACTATGCAGCGAAATTTCAGTTGAAGCTTCTTTCAACTTGGCCAACGTTCCAATCTATTCCAACTGTCCAACAATGGCCTTCAGGATTTTCTCTTTCCCAAGAACTTCTGTGCTTTCTCCACACAGTCCTTCCTGCTTGTAACCTAAACCTGGGCACAGGTGGCTTGGGTCACCCCACCTGCCTCTAAGGGCTGATCATAAATCATGTGCTATGAGCACATCACATAGGTTTGAAGATCAGAAAGGCTGTGTGACTATTTGCCCTGCGCTGTCACTAAAATTCAGTACAAAGATAGATGGTTGAATTGGATTCTGATAAAACAATCCAGATATATCTTCTACGTGCACGTTAAATACTTTCTCAGGATAGGTTCCATTTCCTACCCCCTCCCAATATATCTCTTGTCTTGAAGCTTTTTTAAAACTCTTTTTTGTTCCCTGTGCTTTGGAAATCTGGAAGGGAAGCCTCTAGCTGGAGTCAGCTTTAGTAAGACATGTTGGGGGACTCTGATAGGGTCATGGGGAAAGAGCTGAGCAACAAAATGAATTAACAGATGAGAAAGGTCATGCCTACAAGAAAGCTGGGGACGGACTTTTTAGGATGTCAGGTAGTGACAGGACAAGGGGGAATGGATCCAAACTAGAGGAGGGGTGATTTAGATTGGATGTTAGGAAGAAGTTCTTCACCAAGAGGGTGGTGAGACCCTGGAACAGGTTGCACAGATCAGTGGTGGAAATCCCATCCCTGGGAGTTTTTAAGGCCAAGCTGGATGAGACTCTGGACAACTTGATCTATTGGGAGGTGTCTCTGCCCATGGCAGGGGGGTTGGAACTGGATGATCTTCAAGGTCTCTTGCAACCCAAACCATTTTATGATTCTATGTTAAAAATCATTGAAGTTGAGCTCATGTACTGAGAAGCTACCTTTAAGGAGCGTAGAATCACAGAATCATCAGAGTTGGAAGGGACCTTGAAGATCATCGAGTTCCAACCCCCTACCATGGGCAGGGACGATAATCTTCAGAAGAATTAGTACAAAGTTAGAGCAGCAGCATCCAAGGCAGCAAAATCTGAGCTGGCCAGATTTATTTCACTATTTTAATACAGCTTTTGTAGCTGCAATAACCTTTCCCTGGGAAGAGCTCATCAGAGATGGGCGCCAAGTCGAAACTTGGATAGCACAGTCCCGGTTTTGTTTGGACATCTGCTGCTACTGATTTTATTTACATGTTCCTGGTGAATGTTTGACTTGTTTTCAGTAAACACGATTGTTATTGAAGGTTTGAGGCGTATGTGTTGCATCTATGGAACTAAGCAGCGAGGAACACGGAGCTTTGGTGGCTGCACTTTGAAGGAAGGAAGGAAATCAACTCTTTCAATTCTGGATGTTGCCCAAAACTTTGGTCTTAGTGAAAGAAGATGTGACCTTTTCAGACATGGAAGAAGGATCAGCATCAATAAATCAGTTTCATTTGCTTGCTTCCTTTATGCAATGTTAATAGGACAGATAGTGGGGAACTTGATGATCTTGGAGGTGTTTTCCAACCTTAATGATTCTGTGACAGAAGACTTATACTGACCAGTCAAGATAAAGCAATTGATGCACTCCTAAAGGGCCTTGTTATTCTGTTAAATGGAGAAGAAAACATGCCACTGAAGTGCATTTTCTTGTCTCGTGCTGTGAAACCTTTAATAAAGTCTAGTCATGAACACGGACTAGATTTAGACTGCGTGTATCCTAGCGTGGCATTTAAATAAGAAAATACAACTTTAAAATCCCTCCTTGGAGCTGCACTCTGGCTTGGGATGGGGCTGACAAACGTGTGAGGACCACAAGCCATAGAGGTGAGATGTTCCATCATGTGAACTGGAATTCCTGAGCAGTCTCAGCCACCGAAGAGCCACCACACCACAGAGAGATAGCAGAATACAGTCAACACCCCAGCTCAATGAGTACCAGTATCAGTTCTTCTATACCACAACTGACTCCTGCCAGCCTCCCACCCACAGAAGCCACCTACCAGGAGACGGAGAAGCACCACTGCTACTGGAAAGGGGACCATCTCACCTCAACCAGGCTCCCATGCCCAGCACACACAACCAGAAGAGAACCTTCTGCCTAGCTACTCGGGTTTGGCAGTGCTGGGTTAATGGTTGGACTCAATGATCTTAATGGTCTTTTCAAACCTAAACAATTCTACGGTTCTCCATTTGTCTTAACCAAATCAGGAGTTAGTAAGAGTTGTTTCAACTGCTTGAGGATATTCACAAGATTAGTAAGGCTGATTAATAACCCTGGGCTCCCTCTCTGCCACAGTCAGTGAAGGAAGAGGAGCTGCTTTCTGGACCATGTCAAAACAGGGTCAGTTCCTTCTCCTGACCTTCATGCACAATCTCAAGAGATTTTCAAGGCACACCCCACCCAGGAGGGGAAAAACACCTCTTCACAACCTTAAAACAATAAAAGGCACACAACTAGCACACTTGATTCCAAATCTTAATTACTCTTCATAACATTTCAATAGACAATAAACACAACATATGTAAGGTGCAATGAGCAGACAACAAGTTCTGTCACCACTGGAAGAGAAGTTAAATGCAATGAACTCAAAAGTCCCACTGAACTTTCTGAGGAGAGCTGGGGGTTGTCTACAGAAAAGAACCCATACACACACCAATGCAAAAATATGGAAGTTTCACTCAGGAGTGAGACTGTTCTTTTGGTATCTGTGCAACTAAAAAAAAAAAGCGCTATCCTATGTCGCTTAAAGCAAAAATATTTGTTTAGTTATTTGTGATCAGTCTTGTTCAGCTGTCCACACTTCTGGGAAACCTCTGGCTTAATTTGTTGCTTCTGCCTTGTTCTCACTACATCTTCCTATGACCTTGGTTTGGCTCTCTAATGTCAAGGTAAGGCCAGTGTGGTCAGTAGGTCCATCGCTAAGACTCTGATAAACACTTCTCTCAAAAAAGTGTAACCACATTTGAACTCTGCTGCTGCATAGAAGGGCTGAAGGTTGGTCTGCAATACGTTGAACTTGCCCTCTAAAGAATCCTCTTCGGCTACCTTCATTTTATCAAAGCCCAGAGAGGCTGAATTAACCTTTTGTAGATAATCCCACCTTAGCTAAGTGTGAGAGGAGCACCTGAAGCCATCCTATGCCTGTAGAGATACCACCAAGACAACTAGTTCAGATATGAATACGAACACCTGTAGCTAAACTTGGAGGAGACAAACTCTATCCATAATACCCTGCCATTGCCTCACAATACCTGTCAGATGCCAAACTAAATTGTGTTACCTGCTCACGATTCACATAGTCATTGGAGGGGTGGCTTAACTGAGTCCTGGTACATAGAGATGCTTTTTGACCAGTCAATACGTGAAACTTCAGTGGCATCTCAAAAATGTATCCGTAGTCAGCTAGAAAGGTTTGTCCTTAGGAATGTAGCTACTTTTTTTAAAGCTCTTTCTCAGTAAAGGTCGCAGAGCTAAACAAAACCCACAGCCACAGAAGCCTTCAAAAAAGCACCATTAGATTCTGCCAAGTAAAGTGGTGTCAGGAGCTAAAATTTCAGAGCATTAATTTGACAAGTAGGAGAAAAACTGAGAAGTCAGAGCTCACAGATCCAATATAGCATTGTGTCTGCAGGAAAAAATAGGGAGTGGAGGGCTCTGTTCTGAAAGTAAGAGGACCTGGAAAGCAGGAAGAAAGGTAATGTGAAGCTAAGAAATAGATGATAAATAGCCTGATCGAAACTGGCAGAGCAGATAAAGACTGTCTCTCCAAGACCAGCTTGGAGATGTGTCAAGAAGTGATGCTGAATGACCTCCAAAATGCTTGTTTGCTCTCCTAAAGGTGTGGCATTGGAAGAATAAAACCAACTACATCTGTAAATGTGGGGAAAAAAAATCCTCAGGAGCCTGCGAGGAAAAAGTCAGAGAGCTGTGAGGAGAGGCAAGAAGTACAAAGGGAGGGTGATAGGACTTTACGCAACGAAGAGCTGGTAAGAGGTTTCCTTGATGGTTAATACATGTCTGCAGATGTATTAAGGTGAGATTGAAAACACTTCCGCACTTCTAAGTGACTTCATAAGACAGACAAAACAAGCACCCAACATTTTAAGAGAATAAGCAGCTGACTGGCAGTGACTTCTTCTGGAAGGAGACCTCATTGTAGCCTTTCCTTCTGGAAGGAGACCTCATTGTAGCCTTTCAGGACTTCAAGGGGCCTGTCAGAAAGAGGGGGACAGACTTTAGCAGGTCCTGTTGGGACAGGACAAGGGGTGATGGGTTCAAAAATAAAGAAGTGGGGTATTTAGACTGGAGAGAAGGAAGAAACTTTACAATGAGAGTGACCAAGGTTGCCCAGAGAGGTGTTAGAAATCCCATCACTGGAAACATTGCAGGTCAGGTTGGATGGGGCTCTGAGTAGATTTGAAATACTCCAAAACTAGGATTTAGAATTATTTGATCTTCCTTTCCAGAAACTTTCTTGTTGTCTGTCTTATAAAGACAGACACTTTTTTTTTTTTTTTTTTGGTACAGGTATAAAAATACTTGTAAGAGAAATTGCAACCCAGAGGCATCAATTTAGATCTGAATCATCCAGTGCAATTTTCACATCAGGTTGAGATGAGCCCTGATTTTAAGTGTCCGTTATAAAATTCTCATATTTTCTTTTATTTTTTTTCCCCCCTTGTCCTTTTTTTTTTTTTTCTTTCCCCTTAAGCAAGCTCTGTGAAGCAAATCTCATCCTACAAAGAAAGGCAAAGGGGACACAGAACAGAATACCAGAATTAATGACTTTGCATGCCTCTAATTTTCAGATACCAATGTCTGAAATACCTTGAAAGGGAACTGAATGATTTTGAAAAACCATTTTTAGTACGTCAGGTTTCTTGGCGGGGTTTTGAGATTAGGAATCAAAAAAATCATTCGAAAGTTCTTTAAAAGAAAACTTCTGTTTTTAACGCCATCTCTATGAAGAATAGTCAAAAGATCTCAATTAGCAGCTTCCTGAAACTGCAGCTTCAGTCAAAGCAAACCCCAGAGCAGAAGTAGATTTTTGGTTCAATGCTCCTGAACATCCAGTTACATTAATAGCAAAAACCTCTCGGTTCTGCAGACAAAAGGACTGGATCTCCGGCTGTAACCCTGGTTACGTCCAGGCCCCAGCAGATACGTGGATGACTTCTCCGTGACTGAACTGATGATGAACTCGACCCTCAAAGGTGGAAATGAGGGTTCCCCAAGGCAAATGCAGAGATTTGGATGACCAACAGGTGCCAAATTAATGGAGCTTTCAGCTGAAGGCGGCTTTGAGCAACCCCTGTCATCAAATGGAAAACAAAAATCGAGCCTGAAGGGGTGGAAAAGGGGACTAAAGCAATTACAAGTGTTTTCTGAACTGCTTCTAAAAAGCACCCAGGCAGGGATGCAGCTCAAGTTGCCTTTGTGCAAACTTTTATTTCAAGGGACCGTGATGCTTTAGCTTTATAGTGTCCTGCAGTCATACATTCTTTCAAACCAAGGGACATCAGCTTTTAGTTCAGGAGGCTTCAGGGGAAAAAAAAGCCAAACAAAACCCAAAACCTTTTAAGCCTTGTGTTTCCCATTATCCACTCTCCTTTCTGTATTGCATTTCCTCTCTGATGGTCAGGAGGAACCAGCTCTTGCTGCTGACTGTGTGTCCAGTCCAGAAATGAAGTGAGAGTGAGAAATAGGGCAGGGGCCACGCTCTGGGCATGGTCAACAAACCTCATCCAAATCCCAAGTGATCTGGGCTCAGCAGTCCCAGAGGCCCAGTGCCACATCGGTGGTTTACCTGCAAGTTTAGGGTAGGATTAGTATAATTTGCCTTCTAGCAGTAGACACAGAATCGCAGTCTGATAAGAGTTGGAAGGACCCTCTGGAGATCATCTCATCCCTGCTCCAACAGAGTCACCCAGAGCAGGTTTCCCAGGATCACATCCAGGCGGGTTTGGAACCTCTCCAGACAAGGAGACTCCACAACCTCTCTGGACAGCCTGGGCCAGGCTCCAACATCCTCACAGCAAAGAAGTTTCTCCTTATGGCCCCGTGCAAATGGTGCCAAAGAGCGGTGGTTGTGGAGCTGACCACAGCACCAGGCATTTGACAGGTATTGATATCACTGGGAGTAGTGCAGAGGATTTTTGGGGAGTGCTCAGCAGTCACCTGCCCCAGTAAAAACTTGGGAGGAGGACTTTTTGTCGCTGATCATGGAAGCACTTTGGAAAATGCAGCTGGCACATCTAAATTTCCAAGTCAGGTGTGAAAAAATCCCGGCTTCTGTCTTCCAAAAGCCTACAAATGTAGGCTGGGTCCGCGCAAGAGAAGAGATTCAATTGCAACCCAGAATTCCGTCGATACATGAAATTAAATGTTCCGAGCCAAAATGATAATGAATCAAAATATGATCACATCAGCAAATTGCCCTAATCTGACAAATCCAACAAGTCATCCTAGACTTCAGTTAATGTTATTGCCTCTCCCAAATTAGCATAATGATATTTCACAAGTCCAGCAGCCTCCAGTTAGGTTACCCACTATTGTTCCTTGGCTCCAGGAGCTGTGCCAAGAAGCTGTGACATTTTGTTTACTCATCGCTATTGACATGATTGATGCCATCAATGAATTGACCATATTTCCTGTCCTCAACCTGAGAGGCCTGGCTCTGGGCTATATCCTCTGATGCTCAGTGCGGGAAACAATCGGCTACGTGCAGTGCTTGATGATAATTTCAGCTGACGTAGTTGCCAGGTCGTTAGAGTGACACCCCTGCTGAAGAACCAGAGTGTCTGCAAAGATCTGGACCCGGGTTGCCCAGAGAGGTTGTAGATGCTCCATTCTTGGAGACATTCAAGGTCGTGTTGGACGGAGATCTGAGCAACCTGCTCTAGTTGCAGATTTCCTTGCTCACTGCAAGGGACTTAAATGGTCTTTAAAGGTCCTTTCCAACCCAAACCAGTCTATAATTCTATGATCAAACCTAAGTGGGTGTAATCTTGGAGATGGGTGTCTAGATGCAAGAGCTGACAGACAGCAGAAGACATCGTCATCGAGTCAAACGAGTTAACACTATTTGAAAGTTGGGTTTGGCACCTAATCAAGGGACTAAAGAAGAGCTGCTTGTAGAAAACAGTCTGGGATGGAGAAATCTTGAGTTGGTACTCCTTAAAGAATTAGAGACACATGGGAGTGTCTTACAAATACAGAGAAAAAAAAATAAAAATCAGGAGACTGAAAAGCTTAGTCTTTGAAATGCAAAAGGCTTGATGTTTCCATACTCCAAGGGAAAAAAAAGCCCTCTTTGGAGTTTCCACCTAAAGCCAAGGGAAAAACCTGTGGGAAAGGGTTCCCAGATGAAAGGAGGACAGAGCATTTGGCCTGCTACAGGCAAGGATGGGGCTTAGAGGCTGAAAAGATTAACAAAAACCTAGATGCCGTCAAAAAAAAATCTAAGTTGAGATGGTTTGGCCTGTTTCCATCCCCGATGACCACGTTAGAGAGGCAAAGGCAGCACAGCCGACCTCTGTCGCGGGGAGCTGCGCAGCACCGCGTGGAAGAAGAGCACACACGGTTACTCATTTAAGAACGAGAGGAGAAAAAAAGCTTTGAGATCAACCTTGAGATGTAACAGTCTGGTCTCAGCAGCGTGCAAGTGTTCAGAGCAAAACTGGGAAGAAAGGAGTCATTAAAGACATGAAAGGGGACAATATTTACAGTATATTTACCCAACGCCGGTTATGTCAGACTAGACTTTTGCCTTTCATGAAAGCCTTGTTTTCTAGACAAAGGAAAATGCAGTAAATTGCATCTATTGGGATTATTATTTATATAATAATCTTA
>JAOXNV010024910.1:0-14458 GCA_028565915.1 Momotus momota
ACACGTTGTGACTTTCCTGAATCACCAGTCAAAATCATAATAGTACAGGTGGACACGAGCCTGGAGAGTGCGCCGCGAGGGCGACAGACGATCCAAGATCGTGTACGTCGGCTTCTGCCCCCAATTCATTAGAGTACAGCCGATGGCAGCGCGGAGCAATTTCACACCCTAGGCAGCTCGTCCCATCGTCGTGCAATAGCCTTGTGCTGGGCTACGGCTGCCTCTGTGTTATTTTATCTGCTTTCCTTCCTGCGGCTTCGTGACCGCAATTCGAAAGATGCATTTGTGTCCGTCGGATGCGCTTAGTGCAGCAAAACGTGCGAGCAACACGTACGTCTGCAAGCTGCTCAGTAGAGCCTTCCATGAGAAGTGAGTTCCGCACTGCAGGGCGACACTAGGAATAAACGAACTAGCGGAAGGTTTCGCGGAACTTCCCGACCCTTTTTGCAGTAGTTGTTGAACGACTTGGTTGCAGAATATTCGTGCCTGTTGCGTGTCCGCGGAGATCCACTGTTCTCAAGCGCGAGCACGTGTTTTGAAGAGATAGGACGTCGGAACCGTGCCAAACCTCTTGCCTGCGAAATAGAGATGGAGCACATATATGTACAGCACTTCTGCGCGTGTGTTTCTACAAAGCAGATCTGCAAAGAGTTCAACCTTAAACGGCAGCGGGCGGGCTGGGATGCAGAAGGCGGAGGGGGAATCTTCTAAGTCACTAACCGTTTGCGGCTGAGCGGCAAAGCACTCTCTATGTCGCAACTGCTGAGAACACGCTTGCCGATATCCAAGCCCTCTCTACTCGGCAGCGCCAATGCGTGTTCCAACGCGCACAATCCCGACTCCTGCGTACAGCACAGATACGCCAGCTCTTTTGTATGTTTGTTTCAAGGCAGGAAGCAAGTGTTGCTTCTGTGACCCCCACCTGTGGCAAAGCACAATTGTGCGAAAGTCGATTGATTGTGAAGACCTGAATGCTTGTATCAGGGCAAAAAAGATTCTAACAAGCTGATACGCAAGCGTGGAGGCCTGCAAAACAGAGAGAAGTGAGTGATCGACCAAGGCCTGAGTTTTACAAAATGCAGAGGCCCGCAAATATCGGTGCTCGGCCTTGCGCGGAGGAACCAGCAACTGCCGTTGTACCGCTGCGTTGTGTTGAAGAGAATCTGCAGGGTTCCACTTAAGAGTCGTTTTCATTTTTGCACAAGTATTGATGGGTTAGCACGCGTCTAATGGAACGGGTCTGTGCAATCCCCACTCGGGAACG
Organism: Momotus momota; assembly: GCA_028565915.1. Taxonomy (NCBI): domain Eukaryota; kingdom Metazoa; phylum Chordata; class Aves; order Coraciiformes; family Momotidae; genus Momotus; species Momotus momota. Next base: position 1,265 of record JAOXNV010024910.1, read on the forward strand.
CCACAAACCGGCGCAGCGTGTGTTGCACACTGCCCTCAAGTCTGCCACCCACTTGGACCTCGTGGTCACTAAACACCTTGGGAGGCCGCGTAGAGGCTACGCATTTCAGGTCTGTGAACACGGCAGTGAGCCCATGCACAATCCGTCTTGCCCTCGAGTCACACTTCCGGTCACCTGTCGCAAGCGCCCGCAAGCGTGACACACCGACCAACACTCATGGTGGGAACAGGCGATCCAGGAGAGTGATCTTGAAAGCATAGCTCAGACTTCATATTTGTTTATGCGCTGCGACTGTGAACAGGCAATTGTCCCCGACAATCGCGCTTGTGAGCGCACCAAGAAGTCCTGCGCAGCTGACTAGTGGCACCCACCAGTACGGTCAGCCCGTGTGAGGGCCTGTTGGACTCCTCGTGAAACTCGCAGGTACGCCTGGCAAAGAATAAATGTACAGCGGGAACCTGTCGGTGGCTAAAAATGAAAAAGACTGAAGCAGACAAGTAAGCGGAAGCAAAGGTGAATACGTGAAAAAAGAGACTATGGAGAGTTTAGAGAGGGAACTGGTGCCTTCACATCAACCACAGTGCTCCACCGTGTTGGAGAGGTCCACGAGTAAATGGTAGCCTGGTGCACCGTTTCTGTTGAAGGGGTACGACTTTTTGTGGGCGCGTGGGCGACCATTAGTGAGATGAGGTAGAACATCACTGTAGCGGCTTCTTGAGGTCCAGTAAAGCAAATTACCATACACAGACCTCAAGTTGTGTTAGGAAACACTACAGAGTCGCTCACCTAGAAGCTGGGGGCGGAAGCCGACAGCGTTTGAGTCAGGATGAGCTGTGCTCTTAGTGAGGCAGATGACAGCATGTCTTACAGGGTCACGCTTGCCCACTGTTGTATTTCTATTTGTGCCTACCCCCCGTAAACTCCACGCTGCCAAAGCATCAGCGTGGACTTGAAAGAACTGTGCGTGGTTGCATAAAATGATACCGAACGCTTCGCAAAACACCCTCTTACTCGTAGGTTTATTCGAAGGGAAAGCTGTGGAGCAACGTGTATGTCCCCTGAATTCGCGTCCATTCCCTGCTGATAAGTACGCTCAGGAACTGGAGGTATCTTTTGCGTTATCCCGCTCTAGACCGCAGGTGGTATTCGCTGATCCGACTTTAGTTCTGACCCAGGTTCACCCCTCTCAAGAGTGCGCGTCTTCAAGTGGTAAGTTTTGATGCCTTGTGCATATACAGTTCTTCGAAGAAAATTTTGCATCGTGCTGGCATCCCGGGTTTCTGAGATGAAACACGGATGCAAATGAAGGAACCACCTCAACTTTCACACCTTTTCTGAGTAAGCTGCTATCGGAACCCGCCCTTCCGTGAGACTGGATTTTCCCGCTATCGTCGCAGTTGTTTCACCCTCTGGTCTGTTGCACGTTAATTTTGTGGCATTCTATCATTAATCGACACGACAGGCATGTCGTGTCTTCTGTGGTTTCAGAAGACCTGGCTGCGCGCGCACACGTAGAACCTTCGACGTCTCGCCAGCTCAAATAGGCAATCTGTAGCTTCTAGCGAACTCTTGCAAACCAGGGTTCTCTTGTTTCGAACACACCATTAATTAGAAATGTCACACTGCTTTAGCAGAGTTAAGACGCAAGTTTTCTGTAGAGAAGAGACGTGCCTGTGATGTGAATATCGAAACCATTGAGTCTTTCCGCGGGCTGCGCAAGTGATGCAACAGCTTCACCAACGACCAATTCTGGACTGATTCGCCATGTGGCTGGACCAGCACCGCACAGTCGTCACGCACCGAATCCACCTGTCAAACTCACAGGAGAACCGTCCGGATTTCGTGTGGAAAGCGCTGGGCATGAACGAGCCCAAATTAGTCCACTGTGTGACGAGAACCGCGGCCGAGTCCGACAACGAACGGCAAATTCAACATTGCATGCAGTCTGACAGCTCAGCTGGCATATCAGGAAAAGTGTTTCTGCGCCTTAAGCACTGCCTGACGCCAGGGGGGCCCAGAGTCGTGCCTTGTGCCCTACAACACGCTTGCGCATGTGCGTCACCCCCCCACTGTGAGATAGCTGCGGACGCCCGGGCGGGGCGAGCGCAGCTACTCAACCTCTATTGCCATTAAACGCTGTGGGTCTCTTCCCCCCTTGATTAGCTGCCCTTCTTAATTTATAAACATGCCTTCGCTTGAGGAAGGAGGTCGAAAATCAGTGCACTGAAGCCGCAGACTCGCACGACATCGATCAGGGGAGTAGGAACAGTGCTGCTTCTAGTTTGCTCCCTCCTGTTGTGTTCGACAGAGTTCCAGTTATCGGAAATGATGTAGCGGTACGCTGCTGGAGCTGACAGGGATGCTGTTACGGTAATCTGTTAGCAGTTCATCGTTGTGCTCTCGTTGCTCAGGTTCCAGGAAGCACCTGCGAGTGAACGCACGACGAAGGCCCCGTTCGGACGCGGCGGGCGTCATGAGCGATGGAACGACCCCCGACCGTGTAGATTATACGCGACTAAGAGGGGATCGTGGGAAGGGAAGGCATCAAAGGGAGACAAAGACGGCATGTGGCGGGGAGAGGGTATCCTATTTCGTTGGGACGCTTGTTGTGTTTTCACGCTCGAAACAATACCATGTGAAATCGAAAACCTCCGGACAAACATGCCTATCCTATCCAGGGAAGCAGAAAATGCAATCAAGCGCAAGGAACCACACCCCTTTTGGGACAGGACGTGAGCTGCTACTGCACAGAAGGCCTGGAAGCATTGTGGCGTTCAATGTAGAAGCACCGTGTGTCGCTGGCTGGGGCGGAATCTCAGGGGCAAATGACTGCCGCGGCTTAAAGCAACCTGATCTTTCTTTTTTCAACGACTGTAGCACAATATTTGATATGGAGGGGCTGAAGATACCCGAACTTCCGGCTGTGGGTGCTGGTTTCAGTGTTTTGTAACGGGATGCAGCTGGCAGTACCTCGAATAGAGTAAGCCTAGGAGCAGCTGTTCTAAGCCCCTGATTTATCCGAGATTAACTCCCTCCGGAGACACTCCACCTGTGCATCCGAATTGTGTCATCCTCATGCACGCATTCCCTCCTTTTGGATCAACAGGAGCTGGTCGGTTGTAAATGAGTGGTGGAGAAAAGAGATCAGTCACGACTAGAGGACACCTTGAGGGTGAGATAAAGGAACAGAGGTTTCCCTAATAATAGAGGAGACGACATTCTTTTGTGGGGCAGAAATGTCACGGGACACTCATTGGCAAATTATATTGAAGTGCCACATAGAAGTCGCAGAGTGTGAAAGCACCAGAAGTTTTGATTTATACCGTGGTCGCGTACCTGCTGTACCTAGCTGGAGGTGAGAAGACGGTTTCATGGGAAGACAGACTCTACTGTGGAGTCTTTTATATTTAGTCATTTGATTTGCAGTAGGTGTTCGTACATCGCTGGGCTTAATTATGTTTTCCGAGGAGAGTATGCATTAAAACCCTACGCTGAGCTCCAGACGCATCTGCGCGTGCACCCGGACGGACCGAGGCGGCCACACCGTGTCATAGCTAGGAGCAGGTAACAGGGACATCACGTGATCTGTGGACGACAAAATCTGCCCAGCACAGTGGTAGAGCCCTCCTTTCAGCGGCAGCGTCCCGACGTCGTCTGACGGCCCCAACAGGCTCAGCTATTGAGGTCGTCACCGGTTGAGGCTGGTGAAAGGGGTCGGCATATAGAGCCTTCAAGGAATAACCTCGAACTTATTCTGGAGACACGGTCGAACGAAGCCCTGATCTCTACAGAGGGCCTCAGCATAGGAGACGATCTCTCGAGTGACACATGCGGGCGTCTCTGTATCTGTGGCTGTTCCGAGCAATCGTCTTGAAATTCTGTTGTTTCATTGGGTTCATAGTTCTACTACGCCGAGATACGTAAGGTGCAACAAAGATCTGAGTTCCGCCTACTTTTTTCGAGGGACCAAATCGATTCAGACCATCAGACGCGGGCGCTTGATGCGGTTGTTTGTCGTGTGCCATTGCGCCGGGCATGTTGTGGGTCGACGACATGAGGATGGTGTTGAGGATAACGGCGAAACTGATTTTCGCGCCCGCTGAGGCTTCCTCTCCCCTCAAGAGTATGTATCCAGCAACGAAGAGCAGGATGCGAAGCCGCTTCCCGCATGGAGACAGAACGTGGTTCAAGTTTAGATCTGTCCCGCACTGAAAGTCATAACCGGACCGCAGACGCCCGTACGATGTTTGGCACTACACGTCTTCAGACAAAAGAACATGCAGCTTCTGCCGCTCCTTTTAGAACATGTCTTTGATTGGTGTAAAACTGTCTAACGGCAGCACAATATCGAATGTCAACGCATCTAGATTATTTCGCTGGATACTTCGGTTGGACTGCTGCAACACCTGTCTAGACGTGTGCGTTGCTGGTTCTCCTGGCACAGTCTACTATCCAAGAGCTGTGGCAAAATCGTCAATGCAGCGCTCCTTCACGTCTGCAATTTTTTATTGTATGAGCCCATCAGTATTGCTGCCCTGCTACTAAGACGTCCTCATGTCCGTGCACTGGTTCATGGTTCGTGCCTGAAGGGGCTCAACACCATGGTGTTACTCTCAAACATTGCACAGGCTCTTCGACGTAGAGCATGAGAGAGGCAGCAGAGAACTGGTAATGTCTAAGGTGATAATACATATTAAGATATGGGGGCTGAAACGCATTGATAAGCGAAGTCCAGAGCGACGCATCGTTACCACAGCGAGGCGAACGAGGAAACTGGCTTTCGCGCCCGTCCTTGTCGAGACATAATTATATGCACGATATGGGGCGTCAGTTTGTGGGGTTCGGTTAGCAAGTCGACAGAATACAAAACACTGACGGCATCCCAAGTTGCAGGTGACGGCAACATGCCGGAAAAGCATCCAAACGCATCAGGCCGCAACGGGGAGGGGAACGACGAGACAGGTGTGATAGATATTCACTGTGGGCGATACTGCGGAGATTTTATGCTGTGCTCCAGCGCCAGGCAATTGTTGGCCCTCTTGGAAAAGCCCGATCTGCTAGTCTGCACCAAGGGTGCAGCTTTACGTGCATCGGGGCCTGCAGTGCATCAAGAGAGCTGCTCGATGGCGTCCAACTTTCGATGATGTGTACTCTGTTTCGTCCCCAAAGGGAAGTGGCCACTTCCAGTTGGTGTTTTACCTCGATGCCGAGAGCTACTGGGCAATTGTGTGGTCCACCTGATGTACACAAACGCGCCACTTCGCAGCTATGATTCGCAGGGCCAAAAAGTGTGTTGAGAGGAAATTGTTCAGTTGCGCGTACGGAAAAATGTTCTCAACGAGGGGCGTCGAGCTTGAAGACACGATTCAGTGTCCTGGCTCGGGCAAGCCTTCAGGGAGTCGAAGAGGAAAAAAGGTGGGGTCCAGGATTCTCCGCGCCCCAACGCAGACGAGTTATTGGCAATTTAATTAAAACGTTAATCCACGCCTCCGAATCAAAACTTATTCCAGCGTTTCTGGCTGACTGATTGCATCCCCGAGAAATTTCATGTCCAGGAACCACCTGTGCTGCAAATGCTCATAGGTGGAACATCTGTGAAGGACGCAGATCATATGCGTGCTGGCTTGAGTCTTGATTAGATTATTATCAGTACAGCTCGACTCGGGACTTCACTAAGGCGTCAAGAACATGACGGACGACATGAATAGAGATAAAAAGTAGGATTCTCTTATGTCATATTTCAGGCAAGAACAATTTCTGTATTCTTGCCAACGATTGTGTCTACAGCATGTGGCCGTTCCTCGGATCTCGTCTTTAGAGTAATGTGGTGAAGCTGCATCCTTGCTTACATGCCACAGACAACCTCACACTTATTTTCTATGTGTCCTTTTCCCGTGCCAGTCCTGAACACGCAGCGATGGGTGGGATGCGAAACGAGGTTTTCGTCTGCTTCTGCGCCCAGCTATTCAAACAGGCGTGCGGACCCCTTCGCAAGATAGAAGGCTGCGTCAGCATCAAACTGAAACACGCAGAATCTTGTCTACGACGCCGTTGCAAAGATCAATTTGGGGAGCGTAGCTGCTGACGTAGAGTTCAGAGAAGCTACTGACGTCGACGCTAGACCCCGAAGACACTACCACGAAGTAAGGCGGCGCAGCACACCCAGTCTCCCCCTCAGATCCAAGCAGGTATCTTCGTCGCTGATTCTTCTCGGGCATCTTCGTTCTCAACACAGTACCCGATTCAACGCCGTAGCTGCTTTCTCGTGGCAAACAGCGTAAGGACCACGTACGGTCCCTCAGGCGCAGGTGTCTATTCTCTTTTAGGCAGTAGGGGAGTTCTCTTCGTGGCTCGACATTGAGAGTAGACATATTTGCAGTGCTCGCACATGCAGTGCTGGCGCCTGAACATCGGCTGTCGCCGGATGTTTCAGGTACGTAGTGCAATGGATAGGCTCGAAAAATTACATGGCGACAAACACCTTCATCCTGCCACCTGTTGAACTGCACGGATGCGAGGTATTGCTGGTGGTCTTCTGGCTGAGGCGCATGCAGATTGCTGTAAGACCAGAACTCTCATGCGGATCTCTTCTTACGCATCCACAGCTCTTCAGCAGCTCCCTTGAAGTGTGGAGAGAGAGGGCGGGGTTGCAGTTGCTGAAGGAGAATCAATTCTGCGAATTTGCCCACACAGAGGTGACCTCGAAAATCCCGTAGGTATGAAAGTTCTTCGCTCTCGAGTTTTCACGTGCAGTCTCTTGGTGCAGCACCGGCCAACGGGTCAAGCAACTGGAAGTGGTGCTCCGGACGGATTGTTGCTTGTCAAAAGATAACCCTATTCCGAGTTGAGAACACGCACGCTGATCGCGACGTCGATTATGCCGGGCTACGCCGTATGAAAGGATGACGGGCACAGAGCCGGTCCTTGTTTTAGGGACGGATGTCTCTGTCGCTTCAAGAGATCCCAGTAAAACAGGAGCCAAGCGCAATGTCTCTGACATTTACGGTCTGTGAGTACATTCCCTGTGAACGTCTTGCGGTGGTGGCTGTCTGCATATCTTTCAATTCTTATGTGTCGCGTTGTCGTGCTATTACATACATGTGCAAAACAGATACGAGGGAGCTGCTGAGGAAGACACTAACGTTTCCAGAAGCACACGTCTGGAATCTCAGCCGAGCCTCCATCTCAAGTTTTGGAATGACGGTGAGAATCGCATTAGACTTCACCGTGTGAAGTGTCTGCCACCGTTACACTAGTGGGGTCCACTACACTGTGTTGAGAAGAAGCGGCCGAGATCCGCATCGCTCTCTTATTTATTGTAGAAAGCAGGCTGATGGGTTCACATACGCACCTGGCAACCCACATTTGCGGTTCTGATGGAGGCGTCGCACAGTCCGACGCAACGAGCGTCGTGCGCCCCGTCAACGCTGCGGCTCACTATAACACCTGCCCTCGAAAGTCGCAGAGAACTGCACCGGGGTTATCTTTTGATGTTTTGGGACAACTCAGGGGTGCCGCGCATTCTAGTTTGTTAAATGGCAATGTCCGAAGAGGCGATCGAGATCGTATTTGTGTACGGCGCGGAGACTGCGGACCCACGTTGTATCTAGAAAAACCGCTGGTATGATTATGGTCTCAAGGTGTCTGCTTGCACTGGGTTCGTCCGCAAAATACTGGGCCGACTGCTGCGTCGAATGGAACACTGCACTTTGCATCCTTCTGACGTGGGCACAAATATGTACGAGGAACTCCCGCAGGGAACTGATAGGGACTTACCACTCTAAGGGCTGTCCCAGAAAGTTCGCGAATGTTGCAGATCCACCTGTTAGAGAACAAAGGCATAATGTTCTGCTGAATGCGAGGAGAGGAGGGAAAAGTGAAAAGTAAAGTAGGAAGGAGGCGACGACGTGTAGGAGGATTATCTGAAGGTCAATTTAGTTCTATGGCTTCTACGTTAACGCAGCGTTGGGTTGGACTGGCTGACCTGTGAATGGTAGCCTGTGCACGGTTGCCCATGCTGATGGAGAAGCAGCCAGGGTCGCTCGCACGATGTTGTTTGTGTGCGTGGAGAACAATCAGCGAGACGAGAGAATGCAACATGGCAGGGCCGCGTGGACGTCCAGTGTGGAAAAGTTGTCCTGGATTAGTTACATTACTGAGCCGTTGATTCAGATCAGCGGACCGGGTTAGTCTTTGAGTCAGAATCAGCTCTCCATTTAAGGAGCTATACGACAGTATGACCCGTGTGCCCCCGTGATATTTGTGTTTGGATCTGTCCGCACCGACCAAACCCCGGCGGATATGTAGGAGAAGAGCGCAGCGGCACACGGGATGACACTTGCCTCTCTGCAAATCAGGCCGGAGGTTCAAAGGTTAATTCGGAATAGCAACGTGTACGACACTCACGTGATTCCTGGATTGCTGTCCATTCCCAGACGCTGAAAACGCCTTCGGTATTGGGGCTCCCAAAGTTGCAAACACTAGCTCTGTCCCTGAAGATGCATACGTGTAAGTAGCAGCATTGCATGCTCACTCTGGTGTCTGATCAAACAAAATGTACTCACTCGCAAGTACTTCCCCAGTCCCATTATTCTTTTTGAAGACAGAGCACGACTTTCTCTGTTTTGGCCAAGGCGCAGCAAAGACTGTCTTTGGAAGATATTTACCTTTTTGAAGATCTGCCGCTAGACCGTGTAAGCTGGACGCGGGTGTGCAGGCACGTGTGCCACACCTTGGGCACCAGATACTGCTCGGTAACAACTGGAACCATTGGTTGTTGGTTGCAGCAGGTTAGTCACTAATTTGATTATCATATAAAATGTTCCATGTGGAATTCGGTGGCAAATTGGTTTGAATTGCATTTACGGCTATGTCGGTACGCAGACGCCACAAATTGTAGCCGCCCCAAAAAAGTCCGCATATCGTCCATATGCACAAAGAAGTGAGGCGCTTATCAACAAGATGGTTGAAAGAGGCAAACTAGCTCCTTTTCTCACCACTGCACTGTCATCGGGTTTCCTAATTACCGGTCCAAGATAGGATAGACCCCTTCAGGCGTGCGCGCACGAGGCGAGCCCTGGTGCAATACCACTGCAAGATACTATGTTTTCTGTTGAGGACGTGAGCCTGAAGCCGCAGCCGAGTTGCAAATTAGTGCCTGCGAATTTCTCTGGGTATTGCGGGACATATTTATTTGCAAGGAACACGGATATCGTGACGTCTGTACACCGTAATACGTCAGAACTTCATTCCAGACCCTGTATTTGCGGGTATTTTCCCGCCTGACGACGGCAACTGATCCCAGATGTGTTTTAGTCATCAAGAGCTACGGTCCGCAAAAGCAAACCACTTGGACTCTCTTTTAGCAATAAGCTGCAGTTCCATTCAGCTGTCAAGGATTTCAGCGGCGGCCGCAGGATCACGAGCGCTCATAACTATTTTTCCAGTGAACTCCTCCACAGACCTGTGAGTACACTCGTAGTCCTACAAACGGAATTGCTCTCATGAGAAATCCCCGGCAGGCAGCCACGTTTTACACGGGGTGTCTCCCCTGAGGAGCAGAGAGATTTATGCCTTTGTGTAGAGATGCCCGGCCTCCAGAGACGATGCAGTGCTCTCTGTTGTAAGCATCCTAATACTAGACGCCCGCGTATGTGCATTAGACCCGGATACACACATGAAGGGGAGATGAGGAGCAGTCGCCCAGAGTAGTCGGCTTAAGGGTTCTTGCAAAAGATAGAAGAACGCTCAGGTACATAGAGGAGATGATCACATCTCGCTGTATGTTGCGGAGACAGGCTAGAGATGTTCAAACCTTCTGTGCGATAGAGCCGACTGTGTGCCGAAGTTTGATATTCACTTGCGTGGCATTTGAGCCTGTACTGCATGGGCGGCAAACGCAGTACACGACCGTGCGACACTAGTGGAAGGTTTGCCGACTGTGCTATCAGGGCCACGGGATGCGCTCTGACGCGCCCTAGTTGTCGAAAAAATTCGTCTCAAGGGTATGTTGGGAGGACACCCTCCACGCCTACAGTGGCGTGGAGTGTGTGTGCCTTGGTTGTGAGATGCGCTCTCTCGATAAACGTCCTCTCGCCCACCATTGTGTCTCGGCCTTGAAAAAGTACTTGCAAGACATGCAGGCCGATTGATGATTCCACATGCACCAGTGCGCACTGGGTGTCCGTCGCATTGACTTTTGTGCCAAACGGGATTCATCACCCTGACGAATAGGCTACTGGAATTCAAGGCACACCTGCCTGCCTTGAGTTATTTGTTCTACAAGGTCGAATTTTCCTTGTGGTGTGGCGCGGGGAAAAGGCGCACGTGAAGGAATCCCTCACACCATCAGCAGCAGAGAGAGATAGTTATTAATAGAGCCCCTGAGCGTACCGCCGCAACCCTGGCTCCCTCGCGTTAGCTTCGGTTTCTCATCTGTCGCATAAAAGTGTCCCTAAGCAATAGTACATGAGGACGAAAAGTAAGAATGAGTTGTCTCCGGCATTTCAGTCGTACAGGTGCACGTATAAGCGACTGGTGTTGAAATCTGGCCTGTACTGAGTCACTGGTGTGTTCCTCACGTCTGCCAAGAGAGAAGGCGGGCGACTGAAAACGGTGATTCCACCGCATCAGGAAGGAAAGGGAGATATGAGAGGAGCAATGCTGTGCGGTGCAGCTGGAGAAGGTGAGGTTTTCACAGAGAAGCCGACACGTGTCATTTTCTTCTCGTCTCTACAGGGTATCCGGCAGTGCTTCACGTATCGTTACAGTTTGACTCTCTCAGCAAACGCAGTGGCTGCCCCAGGATCCGAAACCCTCCAAGCATCACCAGTGTATCATTCCCTGTTCACATCCTACGCGTCTGCGTCTGGTCTGCAGATGAGAGTGAGATCCCGAACGAGTCACACGCGCACGAAGGGAAGTTGTTAATTTGCGTGGGCTGGCTTGCGTGACGTGTGTGTCTCAATCACTACACAATAATCCGGTATTTTCTGGAACCTCGCCGTTCCAATTAGACGTACAAGGCCAAATTCAGCGTTGCACCTCTCGACCAAATCCGCCAGTATATGCGACGTGGAACCTTTGAGTCGCCTCGGGGGGTGTGGTGTCACTTGGACGGGGCTGAATGCGCTACATCGTGGCCCGCTCTGCCTTACCTGTAGCGTCAACGTCACTCTTTGGTGACCCTGAAAGGACGCCGTTCACGCGGGCGTCGTTGCGGTCTACTAGTGTCGAGGTGGATCAGGATGTGCTTGCTGTCGTTGAGCGTACCGCTCATTACCGTTGAAGAAGTCGTTAGGAGTTGAAAAAGGTTAGAGCCCAGATTGACATCGGACACAAAAACAACGCCGCTGGGGAGAGCAGCGGAGGTCGCGCGATGCGACCGGCGATCTCTGCTCGACACGACACGGATCGAATCTAGTGTGCAGCTTTGGGTGTTTCGAGGATTATCTCTGCGAACAGAGAAGGCGAATCAAGTTTTTACACTATAATCTTGACATTCACCCGTAGTCTTCATTCCAGCTGAACCACACACGCGTACGTTTCCTGAGTCACGAAGGATCCGCGAGGATGGCTGCAACACTGTCAGCAGCCGCCAAGCGTATTATTGCCAGTGGCGGTATAACTCCCCGGTAGATCTAATCTGGTTGTTAAATTTGGAAGCATTTCACAGAAGAACGGACAGAGGAACGCATAGCATATAATCACAGTGACTGGAATACCAAGACGACACCGTGTTGCCTGGCTCATATGCGAAAGAGTGGGTGATGCGCAGGCGCGTTGCCGACTATCGGGAAGCAAGGACCGTGAACAGTGACTTTTCAGTGCGAGGAGGAAAGAGTGTGAACGGCCGGCGGCCAAAGACGAAGAGCCTTGTTGACTCTGGGCAGCATGCCACCAATGTAGTCCTTAAAACGTCAGGCAGCAGTATGAAGTGGGTGAAACAGCTTCAGGTAAACAAGAAACTGTCTGGCAATGAGCTCACAAAGCAACTGTGGCAAATTCACGCCTTCGTGTCGAGACGTGCCCTGACGGGCCCTATCTGGCGGTATAACTCAGCGGTAGACCTAATCTGGTTGTTAAATTTAGAGGCATTTCACAGAAGAACGGACAGAGAAACGCATAGCATATAATCACAGTGACTGGAATACCAAGACGACACCGTGTTGCCTGGCTCATGTGCGAAGGAGTGGGTGATGCGCAGGCGCGTTGCCGAATATCGGGAAGCAGGGACCGTGGACAGTGACTTTTTTCAGTGTGAGGAGAAAAGAGTGTAACCGGCCGGCGACCAAGGACGAAGAGCCTTGTTGACGCTGGGCAGCATGCCATCAATGTAGTCCTTAAAACGTCAGGCAGCAGTATGAAGTGGGTGAAACAGCTTCAGGTAAACCAGAAACTGTCTGGCAATGAGCGCACAAAGCAACTGTGGAAAATTCACGCCTTCGTGTCGAGAGGTGCCCTGACGGGCCCTATCCCTATCTGCCGGAGTCTTGCCTCAACAGTGTGCAACCGGGGAAGCCTCCACGCCTAGCGAAATCGAGTCGTCCTCTAGACCTTGGTTATGAATTGCAACTTTCTTAACAAAACTCCTCTCTCCCACCATTCTGTCTTGGCCTTGAAACGTACACGCAAGAACTGCAGGCTCCGTGATGGTTCCAGAGTCCACCAGTGCGCACTGGGAGTCCGTGGCACTGACGTATGTGCCAAACGAGATTCATCGCGTTGATGAAGAGGCTACTGGGAATCAAGACGGACCTATCGGACTTGAACTATCCGTTCTACGAGCTCGAATCTTGGTCGTGCTCGCGTCCTCGTAGTGCGACCCGGGGAAAAGCTGCAAGTGAAGGAACCCTTTACACAGTCGACAGCAGACGGACGTTGTTATTAATAAAGCCCGTGAGCCTACCGTCGCAACCCTGGCTTCCTCGCATTAGTTTCCCTTTCTCAGCTGCCACATAAGAATACCCCTACGCAATAGTACATGAGGGTGAAAAGTAAGAATCGGTTGTCTCCGGCATTTCAGTCCTACAGTTACACCCACAGGCGACTGGTGTTGAAATCTGGCCTATACTGTCTCACTACTGTGTTCATCACGTCTGCCGCGAGAGAAGAGGGGGACTGAAAACGGTGCTTCCACCATATCTGGAAGGAAAGGGAGAGATGAGAGGAGCAATTCTGTGCGATGCAGCTGGA